>JARHVA010009687.1:277500-280560 GCA_037957365.1 Torreya grandis
ATAAAACTAACATAGTCATCTAAAAAACTAACAATAATTCATCTAATAATATTACACATAGTCATTTAACATTACAAAAATATCATCTTATAACTGACATCCTTGTCTACATACTATTGTGTATGTATGCTCAAGACAAATGTAAAACCTACACTAGTATTATATACTAAAAACTAAGTCATTATATTTTTATTATCATAAAATGTACACAACCATATCTCACAATGCATAATAATAACTCCATTATAAAACCTTAACATAAATTAACAAACTCAGTCATTTTCATTACATCAAACTCAGTCACTAATGCATACCAAACCCACAATTTAAAAATAACTCAATAGTCACAAGATAAATAGACTAACCCAGTTATGTCTAATGAACACTTTCACTTCCATTTATCATAAAATATTAAAATCAATTATATCCCTTTTCAAAACTACCATGGATTAAATGACCAAACCCATAGAACCATATAACTATGTAACAATCACAATCATATTTTATAAAATACCATATCACTACCATATATAATCAAATAAATTTCACATAGTCATATATTTAACCTGGTTAAACTCAAAAAATCAAATTCATTCACATTACCACTAGTTGTTCCATTCAATTCAATACACATAGTCATTTTAACAACTTGATAACACACAATCATTTCAATGTATAAATGAAATAATAAGAAATATAAAATAAATAAACACAAATTTCATTCTCATTCTTAATAATCTATTTAACCATGTTTGTGTTTTCCTATATCAAATCAGTGATTTGATTATTTGGGGATATTTATCATCCCATAGGGTAAAATCCCTAGTTCTATATTTTAGAATTAATAAAAAAATCAAACTATTATAAAACCAATTAAACATTCTTTAATAACTAGAATGACATCAACATAGTTATGTTGGATATAATAAAATTAAAAACCCTACCCCTGAAATTCTTCTAAAGAAGGTTTTCTTCGTTATGCTAAAAAGTTTCTTCTCTCTTCTTTTTTCCTCCTATCGACCATGGCCCTCCTCATTTTCAAAATCTCCTTCATATTTTAACATTTCCATAGTAGTTTGCATTCTACTTGAAACCCCTAATTTAATTTAAAACCCTTATCTATCAATAAATACCAAGAATGACTCACCATAAACACCATAAATTCCTAGCATGATTAAAATCTCTCAATTTTCAACCACAAAAACATCACAGTCAGCAAGCTATCTCCTCCAAACTAACAGTCAAACCCTAGATCCTTCATCCTCATATGGATTAATCAAGCAACATAATGGTAACTCACATAAATTATTGTTGAAAAAGTAAATTTCAATAAACATTATTATTTTAAAATTTTGAATTCATATAACAATAGTCATTAAACAATGTAAAGTTTTATACCCAAATTAACACCTTTTGGTATTTGAAAATGATGTCACCATATACACCACAATAGTCACACTCACCTAGGATCTATGTTTAGCTTTAATGTTTATAAAATCAACTTGTTTAGTAAAATAAAAATTGTAATTTAAATCTATGCCATATTTAAATATTTTATGATGATACTTTTTATATTGATTGTTTGTAGGTACATCCTAGTAAGGAGTCATGCATTTGATAATTCACAAGTAAATTCATCTAAAATACTTTTATAAATATAATTTTTCAAAATATCATAAACATCACAATCATAAATAAAAATAACAACTAAAAACATGATCACATTAGCATCTAAAGACATATCAATAACCAGTCAACATTATTAAGCACAAAACAACCAAACACGATTGAAATTGCAGAAAACATATAACTATTCACTCATAAACAATAATACATTTAACTATACTATATTTTGTGTGGACGGTTCCTTTTCAAATATATCCACCCCTAACATAATCATCTATTCCACCCTCCCTGATGATATTCTCCCTCCATATCTATCTAGAGAGGGGACTATCTCCTATATCCACCTTAACAAATTTAAAAGGTAGATATACCATATCAATAATAATCAATAAAATGTTACTAAAGGATAATAATACTATATGAGCATGATAAGTTTACATATGAAACACATGTACAACAAAAAATCAAGAAAGAAGTCACACAATAGTTATTATATGTTTATCCATACCTCATCATAAACAAAAATAGTTTGTTAAAATAGTAATTAACCATAATAAACCCCATTAATATATGTTTAATGAGCAAATAAATTTTAGTGAGGAAATAAAGATGTAAAAGGATCCTTCTTTATGGTAGTCAATTGATCTATAGGGACAAATGATCACTCTTATCCTGAAAATGCTTGAAAATTTGTTCTTCCAATTCATCCAAAGCAGTAATATAATTAAGCCTCAAGTCTCTATACTAATGAAGATACTTCCATTGGAATGAAATGGCTAGCAATTCAATAGCCACATTTTCTTGTATCACATGATGTACAAAACAAATGTTACAATGTCTCTTTTATGTTTAATAGGAGTAGTGGAATCTTCTCAAGTGAAGTGTGGGATACTTTTAAGGACAATAAAATTTATATAATCATATTGATAATCATATATATATATATATATATATATGATTATCAATATATATATATAGAGAGAGAGAGAATTTATAATTCCATTTTTAAGATTATATATGTGTGTGTGTGTGTGTGTGTGTGTGTGTGTGTGTGTGTGTGTGAGAGAGAGAGAGAGAGAGAGAGAGAGAGAGAGAGAGAGAGAGAGAGAGAGAGAGAGAGAGAGAGAGAGAGAGAGAGAGAGAGAGAGAGAGAGAGAGAGAGAATATGGGGAGGAAGTCCATTATGACTATCATCTACCATGAAACCGGTTAAAATGCCAATAGTAAATAGAAAAAGTATTCCTATCATTCATATTCAACATGTGATAGATTTTATTTATTATTTCCTCATGAGAGGTGAAATATAAATGTCTTTTCACCTCCTATTATTCATCCTTTCTCTCTTAAAACTACCCTTTCTTGATTGAGGAGTTACAAGTTGGTATCTTGACACATGGCTTACTTAACCTCCTTAGCACCCTTTTACATCATTAT
>JARHVA010009688.1:0-280558 GCA_037957365.1 Torreya grandis
GTAGGAATGTAGTTATTAGGTGTAGAATATCCCACATATGTGTGTCCATGTCATAAATGACCTATATGTCTTACATCTCACTTATGTATATTGTGAAACACATGCATATAAATATAAATATATATAATGTACTATATATGATAAATCATAAACAAATAATGTAAATAAGTAATACATGTCATGCCTAGGTCCTAGTTTTGTATTTTTTTGAATATATATATATATATATATATATATATATATATATATATATATATATATATATATATATATTCCAAGTTTTTGAATACTATTCAATACTAAAGCAATGCTCTCGTCAATGGGATACTCTCATGTAGATCTTGTTTCAAATGTAGTTAATGTTACTCATTATGTCTAATTAGTAACATGTGTATCTAATTTATAAATAGATAAATAATCTTATGTTATGTGATATTTGTTAAGGTCATCATCAACCATATGATTTTGTGTATGCTAAATAAATATATGAGCCATAGTAATTCATGGAATTTGATGCATAGTAGTAGAATGTGCATGTGTTCACTAAAGAACATGTGGAAAGATATATAATATTATTCTAAGATATAATGGAGTAGATAATGGATCTTATGAGTTTTGAATATATATTTAATGTAATGGATGTTGTAATGCTAATTGTATAGGAAAATCCCACTATCTTATTATGAAATGTTTGAGGATAATGAATCTGAACATCTTGCATATTTTTTTTGTGGTGGTGGTGGGGGTGGTGGAGGAATAATTTTATATTGAAGAGGGAATTCATATGGAATACTAAACTTATGACCACCCTATTACAATTTATATAATTCATATATCTATGTATGATAGATGGTACTACATACATTTTGTGTATCCAAGGACATCCTATGAATATGTAAAAGGATAATGTGCTTAGTATAACTAATAATAATGTAGCGATTAATTTTGGGGCCTACCTGAAGAGGTAGCCCAAAGCATCCCAAGGGGTGTTGATTATGGCCATAAAATCCTTTGATCATATTTACTATTAATAATAAATCATCTTAGATATATCCAATACTAGTAACGAGTGTCATGGTGCAATTTTTTAAAAAAACTTAGGATACACACACACACACACACACACACACACATATATACATACATACATACATACATATATATATATATATATATATATATATATATATATATATATATATATATATATATATATATATATATATATATATATTAATTTTTTAATTTTTTGAATATTATTCAATACTAACCAATTATCCCACCAATGGGATACTTACATGTAGATCTTGTTTCAAATGTGTCTAATGTTACTCACTGTGTCTGAGTAGTGATGTGTATCTAACTTAGAATTAGATAAATAATCTTATGTTATGTGATACTCATCATGGTCATCATCAACATATGATTTTGTTATGTGGTTACAATTTTAATGGATTAGATAATTGATCTTGTGAGTCCTAAATATATATTTGATGTAATTGATGGTGTAATACTAGTTGTCTATGAAAATACACTATTTTCTTCTAAAATGTTTGAGGATAATGAACCTTAATAGGTTGTATAGCCTATTGTGGTGGTGATGGGGGTGGTGGAGGAATAATGTTATACTAAAAGATGGAATTCATATGGAATACTAAAAGTGTGATCACCCTATTATCATGCATATAACTCATACATTTATGTATAATATATGGTACTACACACATGTTGTGTATCCAATGACATCCTAAAAATATGTAAAAAACTCATGTGATTAGTCTGACTAAGAATAATGTAGCGATTAACTTGGGGCCTACCTAAAAAGGTAGTACAATTGATCATAAGGGGTGCTAAGTATGTCCATCAAATCCTATGATCTTATTTACTATTTATAATCATTCATCTTGGGTATATCCAAGACTAGTAAGGAGTGTCATGGTGCAAGTATTTTCGATCGACCCATTATATACCATAATTTTGTCTATAGGCTATCATTCTATATATGCATATACAAATAATGCCTCATTAGAGTACTCATGTTTGACAATTTCATGTTCTTAAAATGTAATAGTATGTCTCTCAGTGCCTGAAATATAAAGTGTGCCAATAATCCCATCTACAGGATGTTATTCCTTAGTTCTATAAATATAGGAAACTAAAGGAAAATGTGCACTATAAGTCATATGCACATGAGGTTGATAATTAGTCTCTTGCATCACGCTATTAAGAAAGATAATGTTAGCTATCTTCAAATTATAATTCCCATTTTTTTGGATCTATGCCTCCTCTATAAATGTATCGATATCAATTATGATGTCATTTATCAAATCATTTATCTTATTTCGTAAACTAATGCATCTATTAGTTTAATACCCTATACCTTGATGATAGTCATAATATGCATTACTACCAAATCCATTAGCTTGAGGCTTACTCATATCAACCTATTTTTTGGGATGAAGAGATATATGATTACACTGAAGTAATATTTTTAATACCTTATGAGAAGGTTATAGTATATGTGTAAATTTCCTCCTTGGTGGAGCTGAGAGAAAAAGTTGATTAGTTGGTTGTGAAACTAAGTCAACTATTGTTTTCACATCATTATTATGTTTTGATTTGAAAGTGGATTTACTTGGAAACTTTGCAATAGGAGAAATTGGAGCGTTGGATCCATACTTTATCTTATTCAATGAAATAAGTTTAACTTATTAATCCTTTACCATGTGACATAGTTCTTTAAACTATTGAAACTTATTAAAGATAATAGACTCATTTAGAGTGGAAAGTAAGATTTTATTAAATATATATTGTAATTACATATCTGATATTTGAATTGTTATATTAGAAAGCATATTATTGCAATGGAGCACAAAATAAATTATAGTCTCATTGGGCCGTTGATTTCTTTTTTCAGTCTAAGCATAAGACATATTCTCACTAATGTTGATAAAAAAAGTGTGCTAGAAACTGATTAGCCAACATGTTAAAAGCACATATTGATTGGAAAGGGGTATATTAAAAAAAATCAAAGCTTAATCCTTAATAATCTATGGAAAAAACTTGGTCAATAACTTATTATTGGATGCATATTCCAAACATGTTGTGTGAAAGGATCCTAGATATTGTTCTGGGTCACCCTTACCATCATACAATGTAATTTTGGGTAACACAAAACATGTTGGTAAAGGATAGGATTAAATATTAAGAGATAATCTATTATGTAATAACACATGAGAATCATTACTATGTCCCACTCTATAAGAGTTTTGTTGTAATTGTGTAAACTTATTTTGAAGATCAATAAATGTCTATACTTATACTTGAGTATTAATCATAAAAAACAATGTAGTATAAGATGATGTGACATGAACAGTAACCTTAAAAGGTATGTCATATGTAATTTAGGGATATCCATAGTAATATGATGAAAAATGTGTGTTTCCCCCATACCATGAGTGGGCACCACATGCATAACAAAAGGTGTAGACATGGGATTAACTTAAATATTAACTAGTCTCGATACCTATTGTTCAATCAATACCTAAAAAGGGTGAATTAATATTTGTAAAGAGATCATGTTGGTGTTGCTCAGATGTGGCAACCTTAACATTCTTTTTAATTTCATCTCTAGTTGCTTGTAACAATGCATCATACATATGTGTATTCCATGAAGATATGTACTTAATTTTTATTTATCAAACTCATCAAATCTACCAGTAACATTGATTTTTTCTTCCATTATAAATAATTATTTGTCAATAAAATTCAAAAATTATGTTTTTAAATAAATAATAAATTTGAATACTGAAATCTAAACCTTATTATTTTAGAATGAAACCCTAAGGAGACTAGGGTTTGATATACTCAATGTAATGAAAGGGTTCACCAATATGTTTATTGATTTTATGATTTATGTGACTCTAATATGCATAAAATTATTCAATAAATCATATTGTATAAGATGTAAAATTAATAAACAAATCTAAGTGTAACTAGCTAAATATAGTCACTATTTTTAGAAAACTCTAAATAAATGATATACTTATCTTGTTTCGGGTATGTGTAGGTATGTGGAGGAATACAGTCCTAAGAAAGAGTCTAAAAGTGGCATGTGAATTCTCAAATCTAGAAACAAAGAGTCTTCACATGCTTGGATAAGCCTATGCTCCTTGGACACCTACACAGTGTAACTCTATCTAATGTACTGCAAAATTATCCACTATGTTTTTTATGATTTGTGATTATGTCTCCCATTGTATCTATTTTTTTAAGGATTCATGTATATCCTAATGTTTAAAAATCCATGTGTATATATTTATTACATTCTCTTTGCTTCAAACCCTAGTTGTGTGTTGCACAAAACTGATAGCACCAGGATAAAGGGTTAAAGGGAAGGGTTGAGCTAACCTAAGCCACCCCACTTTGATTTAATGATATCTTTGTATCCAAAAATTTGAAAAAATAAGTCAAATTGAACATATTTATCCCACCTATTTGAGTGTGTGCAATCATATGTATGGATTTCAACACTTGAGAACCTATGACTTGACTTTGAAAATGGTATTCAAACTTAGCTCAAGGATTCCTATTTTGATGGAATTCATATTTGTAATAATTGTAGAGGTTCCTCTCAATGTGTAAAGTGATTTCTAGTGATAGATCGATAAGTTGCTAGATTAAAAAATGATTAGGCTTGATTTGATTATATAACAAACTCTTTGAGTGATTTCCTATGGACCAACACATATATGTGTAGGTTGGCCCAAACCAGCAATTTGAATTTTGAAAACTAACCATTAAAGTGCATGGGGACAAGTCTGACCTAAGTAGATAAGTCTACATTAAAGGACCCATCTCAGAGGTGTGTAACTATCAATAAAATAGGAAAATTGACCTAATGTCTAGAGACATTTTGAGAATTATATTACCCTATTTGATTAGAGACTAAAAAGATCCTATGAAACATGAATGGCAATCAGAAAGGGTCAAGCTATTATAAGAGATCATGGTTATGAGGAATGATGAATAAGAGTCATGTATGTGAGCATAAGTCAAGTAGGTTAAGGTTTGGTCAAATTACACATTTTCAAGTGCCTAATACTAAATATGAGTGTTTAAATATAAAATAAAGTTACAAAATAATAATGGAGACCATATGGAATGAGAGAGAAAAATTGAATAAAATGTCAAAAATTATAAAGGATTATAGTAAATATATTTTTATTCTTTAAATTTTCCTTCTTTTAAAATAAATTATCTAGACTTTCAAGGGAAAAATTGAATGAAGAGTTTACTTAATATACATGATAAATGATAAAGATGGATAAAAAATTTGTTTGAGATTTAAAAAATGGTAAGAGTTTGAGCTACTCACTTTAGATTTGAACAAATACGATTAAATTATAATATCAAAAAAATAAATTCCATATTGATTATTTCATTTATGATAAAAAGCACATCTAAAATAATCCTTGCTAATAGAGTTGACAACATTTGGAGAAGTAATAAAAAAGCCTATTAAAATCCTTTTTAGGAATCAATTATAAAGTTGATTTTTAATGAGGCTACCAAATGTAATCTCAGATAGGCTAGCTTGGGAGGAATCCTTATAAATAATAAGAGATCCCATCTCTTGGATTTATTCGATGCATTGGGAAAAATTAAAAATATTTTTTTCTAAAGTGAAGGTATTGTGGAGAGGTCTTTTTCTTGTAAAAGGAAGAAATTTGTTGAATTTAGAAATTATGGGCGACTCCTAAATTTTCATTGAAGCCTTGAAAAATAAGACAAGTAAACACTGGCAACTTAATATTATCATTGACTATTATGCTTGATTAACATCCGAGTTCAAAACATTGTCAATCCACCACACAAGAAGAGATGGTAACATAAGAGTCTATTTATATATAACCTTATTATGGATTTTTTTTAATAATAATAGTTTTCATTTATTTTCACCTCCCATAATAACTAATTTTTTAGTATTATCTCCAAATATATTTTCACTACTTTTTTTGATGTGCCTTGCATTGCAATCTTTGTGTTAGAAGGCTAAAGGACTAGTATTTTGTATTGATGCATGGTAAAATGAAGAGTGTGTGAGGGGATATAAATCCACCTCCTCTCCTTTACCTTGGCTATTTTCTCATGTAGCGGGAGAGATAGTAGAGGAGGATCCTCTTAGGTATGTTTTAATTCCTTCTTCCCTTTTGAATTTGGGCACCATTTACTTCATTAATATTCTTATTTGATTCAATGTCTTGAGGTATGTGATTTCATTGTCTTCCATTTTCCTTCCCCTTAAAAACTACAAAATATCTCTTAAGGTTGGGAATTTTTAATTTACATTATTGAGAATGAGAAACTAGGTTAAGTTTGTTGGTTTTCTGCATGTTTTTTTATTTATAGAGGTTTACAAAGTTTTATGTTTCTCATTGATTGTTTTTTATGGTGTGGATATACTCCCTGGGTTATTATTATGGGGATGGTCAATTGTTTTGATCTTTATATTTTATATTTTTTTAGTGATGGTTTTAATTGGATGCTGAAAATTAATTTTCTTTTAAAACTATAATTTTATTCTCAATTAATTTAGGGTTTCAAACCTTTTGGCCTTCACCTTGGTCTCTCTTCAAACTAGCATACTTCCTAAGGGTGACTTAGTTGGTGAAGGTAAATTAATGTCTAAGCATGGAGAATGAAAAGGAAATGGAAGGTGGTGAGGGCATTTTTTTTTTGGTAGGATCACATGCTTTAGCAAAGTAAAAACCTCGTATGTGAACATTGCGAAGGAAAAAAATGTAAAATTATTCATAATTACTCTATTGATAATGTGCACTCTTCTTTCATGAGGCCAATGGATGATTTTAAGTTGAGGCAGTTACTTAGTAGTGGGTTTTTTCTAGATAATAATAATAATAATAATAATAATAATAATAATAATAATAATAATAATAATAATAATAATAATAATAATAATAATAACAGAGAAAGCCATGGATTTATGGAAGGAATTTATTCTAGAAAGAATTAAGAATGAAATAATATTAAAGTGGATTACAATCAACTTATTTTGAGATTAACTGGTAGTTAAATAGGGGAAAGGGTCTTCAGTGGACTATATTTTTCAAGAAATGAAAGTATCAAACTAATCCAATCTAAGATAGGACACCCTCAAGGTAGTTGATTGGGTAGAAACATTTTTGTTTGGGACCATAAACACTCATTCCATACATGAGGGTCTAAAACAATTGATTTTTAACTTGATATGTTAACCAAACTAAGTTTGGATGCTCTTGAAAAGTATGAACGTGATGATATTTCCAAAGGGCGGAAAATTGATATTATTTATTCTAAAATAGGCATCAACATTTTTTTTCCATCCCAGTTCATTGAAACTCTACATGCTTTGGTTCTAGAAGATGAGGAAAGGGAGCAAATACCTACTAATGTTCTCAGATTCCAATGAAGAGGAAAATATTTAAGTCATTTATAGTTGATTGTTTTTACATTCATGTTTCTATTAAATAGAGATTATAATGTGTAAAACTTATGTAAACAAAATTTCATGATTCCATTAAGATTTTTTATTAGTTCATTAAAAAATTAGATGGGTTATACCCATTTTTTACATTATAAAAAAAGGATTTAAAACAATAATAAAATCAACGACTTATATCCATCTTGTACTATCATAGGTTTGCATTGTTATGATAGATTTGACTTGGCATTCTTACTTTGAATCTGAAACACTATAACATATTTGTTCTTGCAAAACAAAATTTTCTCCTTACCCTAAAACGGCTCCATTGCACTTGTAATGTTTGAAGACTTTAAAAATAATGTGACTTTAGGATATTTGTATTTGGCATGGGTAGTAGTATAACTATCTCACCATTTTTCATGGCCATAAAGGGTGGGAATTGTGATACAAAGAATGTTAAAAAATGAGTAAATTTTATAGAATAAATTACTTCATAAAAATAATTTTTGTAATAAAACTTTAGACCATGCACCAAAAGTGTTTTATCGCAAACACTAGTTTGAAAAAGTAATAAGTGCTTTAATGTTTACTTGATATTTTGTGTGCTATGACTTCTCTATGTGTGAATAATATTTGTTTACATGTGTGTTTAAATGGACAAAAGTACTTGTCCACTTATATGATATCTAGAATTTTAAAATGAGAAAAGATGAAGATACGCGTATCCAACTCAAATAACTCTATAAGATAAAGTGACATAATGACTAGATAAGGGATGCATAAAATAAAATATTTTTTCGATTGATCAAACGAAAGTTTGTATGGGCCTTCACCCATCTAAAACACAATAATGAGACTTCAGTGCTAGAATTACAAAACATATCAATAACATTACATCGTGAAATGTTCAGTTCTTAAATTACAAGACAAACCAATCACATTGCACCATAAAATAAAATTTAAATATCCTCCATTATAAATTACTCGTTCTTAAAATTTAATCGAAATTACTTTTATATGAAAATATATCCACTTAAGCATTCCACTACAACCAAAATAAAATAAAAGATACACAAATAACTGAAATGTGATTTCACTCAATTAATGTCACCATATATTATACAAGAACGTACGGTCATGTTCCATCTTTCTTATTTAAAAGGTGACATTTTTGTCGGTATTAAAGCACAATCACACACGTGTTATTATATTAGATTTGATTAATTAATTGGTTATGGGATTTCTCCTCACTTTAAGGTTGGATGCAATCATTATATTAATTTATGGGTTCAAATCTATTACATTTATTTATTCTATCCAAATCTATTACATTTATTTATTCTATCCCGTTATCATTTTGACAACACATGATGGGTATTTGTATGGTTGGAACCCTCAAAATGTTCATCATGCTTTGGGGACTACAAACAAAATGATGAGGTGGAGTCATTAGTGGGTCTCTTATAATGCCTTCTTGCACGCATGGTTCCCACATTTGATCCTTTTGACCATGCCATTTGTGTTGAATGCTTATTTGTGGGGTCAACAGAGGGGCTCAAAAAGTGTGACACCTTAAGTTTAGAAAGTTTGGTACGTATAGATGTAAGGATGGATAGATGTAGGGATTAAATTTGATGGTCGATTTTTGTCATGTTTTTTAATAATGTAGGTGTTTTTTTAAGAAGAAAGGGTATAGATCGGAAGTAGAGTTGTTGAGAGCGGAAATGAATTCTCTGATTAGTAATGATTTCTAATGGATCTTGGAAGATTTCCTTTCTAGGTGTGGAAGACATGTGGTTAAGTCCTCCAGTGTGTGCGGTTGGCAGGATATGATTTTGGGGCTGAAGTAGTTTTGCTCTTGTTTTAGCTCTTTCAGTTGGTTCCTATTGGTTTTCTTTCTATGGATTCTCTGTTAAAATTACGTTGTTTCAACATATTTTCTCTTCGTTGGTTTTTCGATTGTTGTTTGGTGTTTTCTTCATTGTTTGTTCCTCTTTTTTGGAGTATTCTCTTACAAAAGGTGGTTGCCTTTGAGATCGTCATTTTATCTCGTTGTTGTTCTTGTTGTGAGTACTGGACCCCCAATTATATCTCATGTCGGTTCATAACTCTGATAAAAAAACATTCACCTTATCTAATGAAAAAATATTATCTTTCAAAGATTATATAATTTGTAATAAAAAGAAACATTAAAATTATTTAATAATTTATTCAAATTTTCAATTTACATCATTTACTCAAAAAAATTATAAATATAATTATACGACCATCAAATTCAACTTAAGGATAAATAAATTAACTAAAATTATAAAATAATCTCATGACTAGGCTATTTGTATAAATAAAGATGGAGGATGGGTTGGCATGAATTTAAAAATAAATAAATATCTTGACCATGTTATTTGCATAAGTGGATGAAGGAATTGCATCAGCAATGACAGAGAGAACTCAAAGTCAAACTCTATATCATGCGATGTAAAAAAAAGAATGTTAGACATGTAAATGTGTCGCATAACTTTATATACCTAAATTGAGGGGACCCCTTGTCCCCTCATGCTTTAAAAGTTGCTATTAACCAAGCAATTTTCAATAGGCCAATGATACAATATTGGATAGACATTTCTAAAAAGTTCTGATCTCAACCTTATTACAATTGGTGAAAAATGTTTAATATAACAAATTAATATAGTATAAAATAGTTAGTCATATCTCTTTTCTGTATGAAAAGTAGTTATGAACCATGAACCTCGTTTTCTATTCTGGACCCCTAAACATGTGTCCCTATGGGATGCATTCAGTGTTTATTTACTCTCATTTTTCTATAGATTGGGAATTGCTTCAATTGTTATTAATTTGAATTATTTGATTTAAAAAATAAACAATGGTAAGATTTTTGACACAGGTATATTTGGATAATTAAGTAATTTTACATTTAAAAGAGATTTTCAATGTTTGTATGGATTGAAAACATTTCAATAGGTTTATAGAGTAGAGAAAAGCGATTACAGTGAGTGCGGTAGAAAGTTATAACAAAAAATTATTAATTAATGCATATTTAAATTAACTGATAGTTATGAAATTGGTGTGATAGAAAAATGGTGATGGTTTCAAAATAGTTGAAATAGTTACATAACTTCTGCTCTGTATTAAGCAATAATTTTTGCCATCACGATTTCATACTTCCAATAATGACCTAAAAACATGTAGTTGCTCAGTATGAGTGTTTTAAAGATCAATAAGGATTCTAACAGTCACTCCACAAGACACAAAAGACAAGTATGCTTTGAAGTAGGTGGATTGAGGTTGGATGAAATCTTCCAAGTGAATGTAAGTGTTTGAGGAGGATGTTTAGAAGAGTAAATAGTAGTATTCGGTCTAAGAAGGGGCTATATGTATCATTCCTCCCTTGTGTTATAGTCATAGGAAAAGTGAGCGAGGGTGATGTGTGTGTAATCTCTATACTTCCTTTAGAAAGATCAATAAAAGTATGTGTTTTGGTTTCCAATATCATATTCTTTGTGTATGTGTACGCTGGAAAGATACAAGGAAAAATTGTTCTTCATTGGACCCCCTATACTTGACTACATCAATCGGTAGCATAGTTGGTAACAATTCTTGGACAAGTGAAAGTTGAGTGTTGTCTATTTTGGGAAGGTGGGTAGAGAGCAAAGTTTTGAAATAGTGGTCTAAACAAGTGTGTGGCTTACACAGGTTTACAAACAAGACAATGTCGTAGTAGGTTCAGGGTGAGAGAAATTTTGGATACTTCTAAGAAGAGTGGGAAGGGTTAGAGAAGTTGCCAATATGACAGGGAGGTTAGACGATACTGTGGAGATGTTAAGAGTTATGAGGACAAGATTATATGTTGTTAAAGGGGATAGAAAAAGTAGTTTTATCGCAAGGGATGATGATAACACCTTAATAGTTGGATGAAGGAGAAGATAGACTTGTTAGATATATTTCAAATAGTGGACGAGGAACCAAGCTGAAAGTTCAATGTTTTTACAAGAAGTTTGAACCTTGAGGAGTTGGTTGATTAGCTTAGTGAGTTATAGGAGTATATCAGAGTTGATGATGTGGTTAACCAAAGGAAGGTGAAGGTGGATTATACCAAGTTCAAAGTTCATGTAACCTTATAATGGAAGGAGGTAAAAATGGAAAGTAATAGAAGAGGTAAAAAAAGATCACTCATTTGGAGAGGATGGTTGAGAAACTGCAGATTTGATGAGGAAACATACTTTATAGTTTATTATAAGTTTGATATTTCACCATGGGAATGTTGTAATAAGGGAAATACAATTTCCTAATTAATTAGGATAATGATAAATTATCCTATTTTATAATTATTATTTATTTGGAGTTGTTTTGTCTCCTACTTTAGTTACATCCAATGTAATATGATCTTCCTAATGTTTAAACATTAGGAATAAAGATTAGTTTGATTTCTTTGATTTTAGGATAGTGTGAATCTCTTAAAAGTATCATAGTTTTATTTTTAAAATTAATGAATATTGGGAGTATTTTATTGTGGAGACTATTTTTACACGTTTTTTAGATAGCTAATAGCACTATTTCATTTGTTTGTGTGGATTCTTCCCTAACAATCTATATCATTTGTATTAGAACCTAGGTGATCCATTTTGAATTAGGGATTTTATGTACAAATTTCAACAACTTTTAAGGAGTGTGTATTAGAGCCAAACAAACATTACCATTGCATTTGAAGTACATTTTTAGTAGGTGCAAATATTTGGTTCATCCAAAGAGGACAAGAAGTGTTTGCGTTAGAGGTAGCCAATTTTTTTCAGATTCAATAATATTATTCTATTATATAGTTGTATTTTTTATTGAATTAAAATTATTCAAAAAAAAAAATTTATAAATGGCCCAGTTAAATCTTCTAGCACCTCATGCCTTGCCATGGTCGTAAAAACCCAACACACATATATATCTTCTGCTACATTTTATGACAGATTAATACCTATCATACATAACTACCGTGTTTAGATGAATTTTTAATCTCTGTTGAAACAATAATTCAACTACATAATATTTATTTACCTCCATCAAAAACTTATAAATCCTACACGCATCTCAATTATACCCCAACATGATAAAATATTCTATTAAATAACTCTTTATAACCATTTATTTGGTCTACACTTCCATACATGAAAACAATAGATCTAGTTTTATATATAATCATTTAAATTCTATACTCCCATGCCCCAATCTTTATATTTCAAAAGCATAATTCATTTAATTTTTTATACGCCCATCCCCTAATCTTTATATTTCAAGGGAATATTCATAAGAATAATTCTTCAAGTAGTAATTGTATATTATAAAACTGCTTTTAAAAAAAATAAAGTGCGTTCCAATTTTAGTTAATATTTATTTAAGCTAAAGTTTAATAAACATTCAAATTTTATGATAATGTAAATTAAATTTTAATTAGAGTTCCAACTTTGGTGAAGAGGTACTCCATATTTTTGGGTAAGGGGCATATTATATTGTATAAATGGGGGCACATTTTTGTATAATGGAGGGAAATACATAGTTTAGTCATTGAACCTGGTATGGATTCGTCACTCTTTCCAGCAACCAGGGCACTTCATAAGAATGCAATTTAATTTGTGTTTGTTAACAATTTTAAACTTATTTTCGCTGTAAAGTTATAGTAAAGTATTTTACCTTTTAATTATGTATGATTTAATATAAAATACAGTAATAAACACTAATATAAATATAAAAGGTTGAATATGTTTTTAATAATTGTATTTCTTATATTTATAAGAAATATTTAAAAGGGAAATATTTTTATCATTATTTTATATTGTGCAGGTTTGAGAGTGAATGTAAGTAGCAAAAAAAGATGAAACTGGATTAAGTGTTATTCATATTAGAAGTTGAGTTTATAGATACGGTTGGACAAATTTGTGAGTATTTGGAACCTAATGGATTCATCTAAGTGGATTTTGTTTCTTTATTTCTATGCAAGCCACTGTGCCTACTTGTAAATTATATGTGTGTGACTGATCCAGGCACCAATTTTCAACTGCATCAGCATTGATTTTGCCTTCAAATGTAGGAATATCAAAATTTACCTAGACCTTGACAGGTGTTGGGGCACTAAAAGGACGTTCCCTAGATGAGGAGCCAGGAAGTGGAGCCGCGGAGCCAGGATTTCCCATCGAAAGTGTGAACAGGTGGAAAATTTGGAAGCTCTGTTGTTTCCCACCCAAGCTTCTTGTACCTGACCTCGTTCTTGGGATCATACACTATCAAGACAAACCGCTCTGATACCACTGATCCAAAACTCAGAAGTTCTAGTTGAAAAAAAATCTCAATAGCATAGAAATAACACAGTAACAATGAATTCTCTGAGAAGAGATCTAGTATTAATGTTCCAGGCACCAATTTAGGCGACAATTCGGGTGACAGTTCCACCCTAATTGATGACGAAACTTCTGGGAGCCATAACTTTTGCACCGTAGCTCCAATTGACTCACTGTTTGAACCATTGGAAAGCTAAGAATGAGGAGAACGTTTTGAAATGGCATTGAGCTTTGATAAATGAAGTTTGACCCTTGAAAAGCCAACGAAAGTGCCTCAAATTTCAATTTTAGTAGTGCAGTCTAAAAATAGTAAGTTTCTAAAAATAGTAATTCCTCAAATTTTGTATTGTTTTAAATCTTGGAAGTCGAAACACTTAATCTCCCTCGAGATTGGTGACCTTCCACATCCTCCCCATGCTTTCAAAATGTGTATAAATGAAGATGTAACCCGAAATGTGAAGACAAACATCTCTTCCCAGAGATAAGCATATATTTGTATTGCGATCTTGAGTAATACTAGATCTATTCTCAGAGAATTCATTGTTACTATGTTATTTTTATGCTATTGAGATTTTTATCAACCAGAACTTCTGATTTTTGGATCAGTGACCCTAAGGGATAGTTGTGTGCATACTTTTAAAAACCTATCTCCTATTTGAAATAATATGTCCACTTCCAATATTAGGTTTAGCCTTGATAAATGATAACAATGGTGGGTTGAGTTGATCCAACTACTTCCTAATGAATGGCTAAGCATTGCCTAATTATCCAATACTCTGAAGAGGGAAGTTAATCTACATGTAATTCCCCCTGTTAGGTGTATATGTGAAATATTTCTTTTACAATGAATGCAATCTTTGATTTATATTTTGATAGTTGTAAAATGAAAACTTTGGCTTGGATTTAGGTATTCCAAACTTGGGTAAGACCTGCTACTTATGATTTACGATTGAATTAGATAGAATAAGGCAATTTTTTTGAATGTACAATTTGTATACTAGGCTTGCTTAACATATGCCAAATAAAGAATAAGCTTAGACTTATCATGAAAGGACTCTTTGAGTAATTTCTAATGTTGTCAACATGTGAAATGTATGGGTTGACCCATAAAAAGGACTTGAGTTTAAAAATTAATCGTTTCTTGGTGTGGGACGAGTTCGACAAGTTTGGACGAGTCTAGAATTTTGGAATAGTCTTACTCTAAATTTTTTGTCTAGAAGGTAGGAATATTGATATGATGATATAAAGCTAGTATCAATATGATTTTAAACATGTTAGAAACATACTAGGTAAGACTTGTAGGTGACTGATAGAAAATTGGGAATGCCAAATCCATGTAAATCATGTTAATGTGAGGGAAGGGAAAATAATACCCATATGTGGATGCACAAGTCATATAAGGTGAGGTAGGTACAAACAGACATTTCTAAGTGTCTAATAATAGATTTTAGTATCTACAAATTCCACCATTTTATTCTAGTATTGAAATGAAATAAAATCCTAGAGTAAAAGGATGAAGATATGTACATGAGTATGTATAACACACATTATATTTGGGAGAATGTTTCAAATGTGAAACTTTCTCCATGCAATCTACAATGAATATAAAAAATCGATGTCCATATATGAAATCTAAAATATAAATTGAAATTAATATTTTTGAAACTTAAACTGAAAGGAAGGGATATAATTGTAAGTGAGTGAACTATGTTGCCATGTGTCATGCCATTGGATATGAAACTTATTTGTTGAAGCATCGGAGAATTATGCTTCCTTGTTAAAGCACTTGGAGAATTTTGGGGTGACCATGAAAAAATATATGTATTAAGGCAAGTCTATGGGTTGGGAAGATAAATTTCCAAAACCTCATTGAAGAGGGAGTGTGTTTAGGCTATTAAACATCTCTAAACATCAATTACACTACTCATGTAGCTAATCTTAAACCCCAAGATAAAAGGTGGAATCCACATATTGGGATATTGGAGTAATGCCTAATCAATTTAGCATTGTTTAACCTCAACCACATTACTAGTTTAACTAAATTAACCATTACAAATGGACTTATAGATTCAAAGTGCTCACTTCTAGGTCCCATCAATGACAACAAGAGAAAATTGTAATAGTGTGTTGAGTTGTGGAGCTAAAAGCTTCACTGTTATGTAAATGTGGAGGTTGTTGGGCTTAACTAGTAATCAACATTGGTAGTATCGCCGACATCGATAAGGCATGGATCAAAACCGACTGACATTAGTCAGGGATCGATCAACGTCGGTCATATACAGACCGACAACGATTGACATCAGTCACCTATGTGTGTGCATTTGCATGCATTTCCAGAATTAGATTTGTTCTAATTTTAGGAGGACAGAGTGTTTGCATGTAAATACTAATTTTAGTCTTGAGTCTGTGTTTCTAATTATTGTATGCCTTGGATCCTATTTAAGAGACCCATGGGGCTGTATTGTAATAAAGGGAATAACAACTCGATTATTGAGTTGGTTGTAATTGATTGAGAGAGAGAGATAACTCTTGAGAGAGAAATACTGTACACCTAAGAGGTGTGGAAAGAGTGAGATTTTTTCATTGTATTCTAGAAGAGTTTAATACAAGATCGGTTGTTTCTTGTATCTCCTATTATTTGCTATTTCTGATTTCTAGTTACTTATTACTTTTGGTTCAATTCTGTGTTTAGTTGTTTATACAAAAGTAATCAATTGTACTCCAAGTTCCTAACAAGTGGTATCAGAGCGGGTTAGTGTGTTTTGATTACAGGTTCACTCTCAGGGGTTTCTGATTGAGTGGGAGTAAAGCAATGTCAGAAGAAAGTAAGCTAAGAATGGAGAAATTCAATGGTAAGAATTATCAATTATAGAGGATGCAAATAGATGATTATCTGTATCAAAAAGATCTGTACTTACCGTTGGGTGGGGCTTCATGTAAGCCCACATGTATGCATGATGAAGAATGGAATGTTCTTGATAGAAAGGCTCTGGGATCTATAAGGTTGAGCCTGGCATCATCTGTGATTTCTAACTTATCTTAGGCAAAGACAATGGTAGAGTTAATGGAATCTTTGGCAAATTTATATGAAAAACCCTCAGCTTCGAATAAGGTATTTCTTATAAAGCAACTATTTAATTTGCAAATGCTAAAAGGTGGATCTATATATAGTCATCTTAATGATTTCCATGGAATTTTAAATCAGTTAAATTTAGTCAAAATAGTTTTTGATGATGAAATTAAGGCTCTCTTAATCTTATGCTCTTTACCTGAAAGCTGGCACAGCTTGGTAATGGCACTTAGCAATACTGCATCTGCTTCAAATATCTTGAAAGTTGATGATGTTGTTAGTGTAATCTTGAATGAAGAAATTTGCAAGAAAAGCACAGGGGAAACATCATGTAATGATTTAAGTATTGAAAGCAGGAGAAGGCAAAGAGAGAAGGGCAAGCAAGGAAAATCAAGGTCAAAGATGGGAAGGAGATCCAAATCTAGAAATGGAAAAATAATCTGCTAGAATTGTGGAAAGAAAGGGCATGCAAAGAAAGATTGATGGTTGAAGGATAACAAAGAAAATCAACATGAAGGTAATAAAGAAGCAAATGTTGCAGGTATTGTTGCACAGGATGCTCTTATATTTTCTTTGGATAGTCAAGTAGAATCATGGGTTTTAGATTCTGGTGCTTCTTTCCATGCAACCCCAAATAAAGAATTTTTCAATGATTATGTCCATGGAGATTTTGGAAAAGTTTATTTAGGGGATGGTGAGCCTTGTCAAATTGTTGGCAAAGGAAAAGTGCAGCTGAAATTGCAGAATGGCAACACATGGGTGTTGAAAGATGTCATGCATGTACCCATCTTGAAGAGGAATCTAATTTCTACAAGAAAGTTGGGTGATGAGGGTTGAACAGTAACTCTCACAGCTGAATCTTGGAAAGTTTCCAAGGGTGCACTTGTATTAGCAAGAGGTAAGAGAGTAGGTACACTTTATCTATCTACTTGTGTTACTGATTATTCTCCTTCTGTTTTATCTACTTCAAATGTAGATGCAAAGTTGTGGCACTATAGGCTTGGTCACATGAGTGAGAAGGGAATGAATGTTCTTAAGTCAAAAGGTAATCTTTCAGATTTGAAAAGCATAGATCTAGATTTCTGTGAGCACTGTATTTTTGGGAAACAGAAGAAAGTAAGATTTCTCAAAACTAGGTCAACAAAGAAGGAGCACAAGTTGGAGCTTATTCACACAGACGTGTGGAGACCAGCTCAGGTAGCTTTTATTGGAGGATCATAGTATTATGTTTCTTTCATTGATGATGCTACAAGAAAGGTTGGGTTTATTGCATAAAGAATAAATTTGATGTTTTTGACACATTTAAGAAATGAAAAGATTTGGTTGAGAATGAAATAGGTTTGAGATTGAAGTGCCTTAAATCTGACAATGGTGGTGAGTACTGTAGTAATAAATTCAACAGTTACTGTTCTATGAGTGGAATACATAGGGAAAAGATGGTTTCAAGGACACCTCAGCAAAATAGAGTTGCTAAAAAGATGAATAGAACAATAATGGAGCATGCACGGAGTATGAGGTTGCATGTTGGTTTGCCCTTAAAGTTTTGGGTAGAAGCTATAGATACTACAGTTTACCTAATTAACAGAGGACCTTCTACTGCTCTGGATGGTGGAATTTCAGAAGAGGCTTGGATAGGTAAAAAGGTAGATCTTTCATTTCTCAGAGTTTTTGGTTTTGAAGCTTTTGTGCACATTGATAAAGAAAATAGAAAGAAGTTGGATGCTAAATCTATGCAGTGCACTTTCATTGGTTATGGCTTTAGAGATTTTGGATTCTGGTTGTGGAATTTAGAAACTAACAAAATTATTAGAAGACGTGATGTAGTTTTCAATGAGAAGGTGATGTACAGTGATCAATTCAAAATGCTGAATAATTTTGAGCAGGGCAATCTTGATTTGGATGAGGTTATGATCCAAAATGAGCTCACGGATAAAAATCATCACTCACAAAAAAACACAGGTACCGACGTCGATTAGGTAGGAACCAACATCGGTCAGACAGGAATCGACATCGGTCAGACAAGAACCAACGTTGATCAGATAGAGACCGACGTTGGTTAGGTAGAACTGACATCAGTCGAGTGCAGACAGAGAGATGACCAGGATCGATCACTGTCAAAATAAAATTTGGGCAGATAGCAAGCTGTGAATGAGTCTCAAATGCCCATAAAGAGGACTGTAAGGGTATGTAAACCTCCAATTCATTATTCCCCTTCTTTATACTACGTGTTGCTCACTGATGATGGAGAACCAAAAAGTTTTGATGAGGCAATACATGTAGAATCTAGGAAATAGTGGGAGCATGGCATGAATGAGAAAATTGATTCCTTGGAAGAGAACCAAACATGGGATTTGGTTGAGTTGCCAACCGGAAAGAAAACACTAAAAAACAAATGGGTATACAGGTTAAAGGAAGGAGAGAATGGACAAATGAGACATAAGGCCAGGTTGGTAGTAAAGGAATTTGCATAGAAACCAGGTATTGATTTTGGTGAAATTTTTTCCCCTATACTAAAGGTGACTTTTATTGAAACTGTATTGTCTTTAGTTGCTATTGAGGATTTGCATCTTGAGCAGCTTGATGTTAAGATAGCGTTTCTTCATGGAGATTTGGATGAAGATATATATATATATCAACCGAAAGGTTTTGAGGTCAAAGGTAAGGAGAAACTTATGTGCAGGTTAAAGAAAAGCTTATATGGTCTTAAGCAAGCTCCAAGATAATGGTATTTAAGGTTTGACAAGTTTATGATAGAGCATGGCTTTAGTAAATGTCAATCTGACCATTGTGTTTATTTTACCAGATTGGATAATGGTAGTTATATTATCTTGTTGTTGTATGTAGATGATATGCTTGTTGCAAGTTCACACATGCAAAAAATTACTGAGCTAAAGGTAAAATTAGCTCACACATTTGCCATGAAAGATTTAGGAGCAGCAAATAAAATCCTTGGCATGAGTATTAAAAGAGACAGGAAAAATCACAAGGGTTGATTTTGTCTCAAGAGGATTATGTGAATAAGGTGTTGGAGAGGTTCTATATGCAGGATGCAAAATCGGTAAGCACACCTATGGCTGGACACTTCAAGATGAGCAAATAACAGTGTCCTAAATCACATGATGAGGTTGAGTACATTAGTAGAGTTCCATATGCTTCAGCAGTTGGGAGCTTGATGTATGTAAAGGTATGTACTAGACCTGATATTGCTCAAGCAGTGGGAGTTGTCAGCAAGTTTATGGCCAATCCAGAAAAGGAGCACTGAAAAGCAATTCAGTGGATTCTCAGATATCTGAGAGGGACCAGCAGTAGGCATTTATGCTATGGAAGGTCAAACACTTCTCTACATGGGTATGTAGATTCAGATATGGCAGGTGACTTGGATGGTAGGAGAAGCACCACAGAATATGTGTTCACTGTTGGTGGAATGGCGGTTAGCTATATTTCAAAGTTGCAGAAGGTTGTTTCCATGTCTACTACAGAGGCAGAATACATTGCAGTCATAGAGGCTAGCAAAGAAATGATATGGATGACTCGGTTCATGGAAGAGTTGGAAAAGGAGCAAGAGAGTTGTAGATTGTACAATGATAGTCAAAGTGCAATTCATTTGGCAAAGAATTTAGCCTTACATTCAAGAACCAAACATATATAACTTAGGTACCACTTCATTTGACAGGTATTGGAGGATGGACAGTTGAAGCTGGAAAAGATCCATACGGATAAGAACCCTGCATATATATTAACAAAGCCGGTAACAAAGGAGAAGTTGAATCTTCATTCAACTTTTGTTGGTCTTCAAGATTGAACTTGAAGAGGGAGAAACAAGCCAGAGAAACAAGACAGAGAATGTTGTTGTACGGGTACAGGTGTAGCTATTTATCTCTAAGTGGGAGATTGTTGAGTTTTGGAGCTAAAATCTTCACTGTTATGCAAATGTGGAGGTTGCTAGGCTTAACCAATAACCGACATCGGTAGTATCACTGACATCAGTTAGGCATGGGTTAGAATCGACTGACATCGGTCAGGGATCGATCGACGTCGGTCATATGTAGACCGATAGTGGTCACCTGTGTGTGTGTATTTGCATGCGTTTCCAGAACTAGATTTGTTCTAATTTTAGGAGGATAGAGTGTTTGCATGTAAAGACTAATTTTAGTCTTGAGTCTGTGTTTCTAATTATTGTATGCCTTGGATCCTATTTAAGAGACCCATGGGGCTTTATTGTAATTAAGAGAATAACAACTCGGTTATTGAGTTGACTATAATTGATTGAGAGAGAGAGAGAGAACTCTTGAGAGAGAAATACTGTACACCTAAGAGGTGTGGGAAGAGTGAGATTTCTTCATTGTATTTTGAAAGAGTTTAATACAAGATTAGGTGTTTCTTGTATCTCATATTATTTGCTATTTCTAATTTCTAGTTACTTATTACTTCTGGTTCAATTCCATGTTTAGTTGCTTATACAAAAGTAATCAATTGTACTCCAAGTTCCTAACATAGTGTGTATAATCATGCCTCAAATTATGATCCAACCATTTACAACATGATATAGAATGTTATGCATATATATCTCATTTTTCTCAAATCTAAAAAATATGAAAACCCATAATGCATGGTCTTTTAAAATGTATGTATATGCACTATGTATGCCCCCAAAATTTGTCTGAATTTTCAAATATTTGAAAAACTATAACATTTGTTCTTCTAAATTTATTTGAATATGAAAATATCTATTCCATATTTGAACCAACTGAATAATAATCTGAACCACTTTGAAATCTCTAGATCTTATAATTTTCCACAATTTGACTCAAATTGATAATATGAACCACTCTAAACTCTAAATATTATAATCTATGCCAAAAAATATGAACTTGTTAATCATATAAGCTTGAATTTCTATGACAACCCCACTAATATCCCTCCCTTTTGAGGTAAGGGATGTAGCTTTCAAATTACTCATCTCAAAAGAAGATAGTTATCCACATCATGTTATGTAAAAAGATGTAATCATGTAGCAAAATATGCTAATATATGGAGAATATGTCATCATAGTAGTGAATGAATCATCAAAGAATACATGATACATGTAGTGAAATGCGTACAAGTGTCATATCAAGATAGATATAACAATTATAAATGACGTACTAACCATCACAAATGTAAGTAATAAATAATTAACTATGGAGAAAATTTCATGATGTGAGTAATGGCATAAGACACAAATGATAAGGTGCATGATATGTATCATAACACCAAAAATTCAATAGACCTAGCAAATGATTCCAAATTTATCGACTCATAACAATACAATTTCATGACCATGATGCACATAATAAAATAACATGCAAGAGCACTTACTGCCACACAAGCCCAAAGGATACACATAATTATAAGTCTTAAAATGAAAATCTCAATGAATAATAGTTGAAAAATAAATAAAATGGTTAAATAAAATTCAAATAATAAAAACTCAAGCAAGCAACACTCATGAAAAAATGCCAAGGGCCAAAGAAAGATACATGCAATGATACAATCAATAAAAACAATATCATGTACTAATTAACAATTAAAAAATAATAATATATTATTACCCTATTAAAAATTTAAAAAAAACATCAATGAAGCATATAACAAGTGAAATTAATCTACACTAGCAATCTATGTCAGCATCACAACATAGTAAAGTAGTGTTAGCAAAGGTTCTTGATGTTTCATCAAAACATGCTAATTACATGGATATATGTGTGAATAAAAATATGAAATACAAGATAACATAGATAATTAAATAAATATATCCAATCATGAATAAAACATAGATTATTAACTTAAGAATTTATAATAATTTCACAGATCAAGCTTAACATATGCATAAAACATAATACTAGGAACAAAAATGTGGAAAGAATCCATTCACATTCATCCAATCATGTGAATCAATGAACACCCATAAAATGAAAACCATAAAAAACTTAGCTAAATTTCTCTATTAATGAAACTATCAAAGTATATAGTACTTAGTTATCGATCGATCTCTCTAGAATAGTAAACTCTCTATTCATTAAAATAATTCCAACCCCTCTATTATATTTGAGAAACACATATATAGACTTGAATCCATAGTTTTTCTAACTTACTTGATCTATTCCTAGAGTAAATATTATTACTACACAATTATAATAACCATGTAATAATAAAGCCAACATGATATCTATTTGTCACATGCATCCAAACATGCAGTTTTGTACTCATATTTACATGGTAACACTTTCTCAAACTAAATAAGTTATATCATCCTGAGACAGTGTCATAGAGGTAGGTAACTTGAGGACCTCAATAGCTCAACCAAAACAAAAGGAGTATTCAGTAGAACTCACATGAACCACTCAAGGTGTTGTTTACTGATTTTGACCCCATGCACACTACTTAGCCACCATTTTGAGTTTTTAACTAAATAGTGGACCAGCCCACTGCCCTTGCAAGTTTTCAATAGACAAACCCTACTTATTTGACAAATTCATCCTCTATTAAAATTGGATAGTAAAAATTTAAAACTTTGACTGTGTAGTACCTAACTAGAAGGTGGCAGCATAGGTGAAGAGGTTGATGATGAATAAACATGCGATACATGTTGAGAATATTTTCTAAGACTTTATGATGCACCCTTTTTCTATTGAAGAATTATATAGAGATCACTTGGAGGGATGAATTTTAGTGAGTTAACAAAGGGTGTAATTTCACTATTGATGGAGGTCAAGTCTACCTTATAATCTTGTTAGTCAAACACAAACTCCTAAATGAGTCATAACATAGCTCATAGTCATCTTTTTGAAAGAAGCAATGACTAGATGTCATCATCTACTTTGAGAGGAAAGGTATCTTTGGTAGTTATGAACCATTGAGCAATATCCTATTAAATATTATTTAACTTTTTAGCATACTATTATGCTTGTACTCCAGCAAATGTGCTTTGGAGAACATGGTTCTACCATGTTCAAAGATGTGACATGATTGCATCCCATACAGTACTAGACTTATGGAGTGTTGCATCCATCTCCTTAAATGTTGTGGACTTATTTTACATAGTTTCCTTGGATTTTTTGGCCTTCACAAAGTCATTTTGGGTACCTCCCAAAATGGTATCAAGTTATTGCTTCCAATCAAGAAACTATTGGGAGACTTAAGTTGCTTGAACTGAGGTAACAATAAAAACTAGTTGATATTATTCAAGAAGTTTGAATAAAACCACAGTCTTAGCTTTGATTGCTTGTCTCTACATATATATTTATTATAGCTTCTGGATGTCCTGATAATATCCTGTACAAGTTACCAAAGGAGAAACAACAACGGTTAGAAGTCTAAAAGAACTTGACTCCCAATTACTTGTGTGCACAATCCAAGGCATGTGTTCTCAATGATTATGTTGGCATTGTAATTTTATTTCATTAACGTTTTTTTCCATATACAACATTTCCACTTATGTTTCTAAGGATGTGGCCTTCTATGCGATTGATTCGTGGAACATAGTGGCTCCTTTGATCTGCTTAGCCAATGGTAATTACAACACATCTAAGGATGCCTTGGTGGTAGGTGGTATAAACAC
The DNA here is from genome assembly GCA_037957365.1 of Torreya grandis. Classification (NCBI taxonomy): domain Eukaryota; kingdom Viridiplantae; phylum Streptophyta; class Pinopsida; order Cupressales; family Taxaceae; genus Torreya; species Torreya grandis. The sequence goes on from JARHVA010009688.1 coordinate 24,495, forward strand.
TAATGATGTAGTTTGCATGGTTGTAGGCACCTATTGTAATAGTGTGATTGGTAATGAAAATGTGGTACACCAAGAAGATGGAGCAGGGACATCCCAAATCCAAATGTTTTATAGTGGCTATGTAATATGAGTGTCATGTGGCTGTGTAGTGTTAGGATGTTATTATTCTCTTTCTTGCACATCCTCCACTATATCTTCCTTTGTAGTCATTTCATCCTTTATTTTTTGTGTTCCTTTTGTTTTTCCCATCTTTGGTTTCATATTAGTATCCTCCTCCTACACTTGCTCTATTTTTTGTGCCTACTCCATTTGTTACACCTCTTCATGTGTTTTCTTCTTTTTATCTTCATCCTCAAATGGCTTCTTATTCACTTTATCATCAGCTTGCTTCTTCTTCTCTTATTCATCATCAGGGGTAATCTTTGCTGCTATGTCTTCTACATCTTTCATATGATGTACCTTAGCTTCATCACCCTACTTCTATTGGTTATTCTCCTCTGTTATCTTTTACACCTCCTACACTTCTATATTCTAGGATATGTCCTCAACTTCTCTTATTTTTTGCTCAATGTCCTCCTCTATTTGGTGTAGTGCTTTAGTATCTGCAACCTATTTCTGAGCCTCAACTTTTTCAATTGGTTTTTGGGCTATGACCTTTTGTTGTCATTGTTCATGTTTACCTTATTGCAAGCCTCCTCCTTCATTTGATTTTTTTACTCGATGCAAACTCTACATTTTGCAACCCTCTATGCCTCCTCATAGGAGGCTTGTTGTTCATCTACAGTTAGTGATCCATTTTCATCTCCTTAGTATCCATGATGGGATCTTCCTCAAATAAGGGAACTATTTCACCTAGTATTATTTCCTTAGAAACAAATGTTTTCAGCTTATTGCTAGTAACTAATTTTAATTTGGTTTGTCAATGCAGTCTCAGCTTGTGATTATTGTTCCTCCTATGTTATGGGTTGTGGTGCCTCAAATTGTGTAGGTTATTCCTCTATGGTATAAAAATCTATGGCATACTCACTAATTTTTGGAGGTACCCTGACTTCCTTATGTGTTTTACACCTACATAACATGGACTCTAGTGGGCTCTCAGGAAGTGGGGAAAATGGGTCTGATGGAATAAAAGTCTTTGGTTGGCACTTGGTAAAAAACTCTATTACAATATTTACTTTCTCAACTTCGTATCTGACAGTGTTGACTATGATAGAATGAGGATAATCAGGGATGTCAACCCATAGTTCCTATGGTACCTATTTTTTCACATACACCATGCACATTGCTTTCCAAAATAAAAAATACTTTTCATTTTTCTTCTCATACAGGTCCCCAACCATGTCAGTAAGCATGACTTGATATAATTCTTATTCATCAATCCCCATTGTTGGTGGTTCACAAATAACTACAATTAGAGGCACCTGGGTATCATCTAACCACATAGAAGTGATGCATGTTTTTATCTTTGGTGGAGGAGGGGATTGGATTTTAGTTGGTACTTTTCTTTTTTCCCTCTATATCTGCAATGTGCTAGGTTTTGATTACTACACTATTAGTATTAAAAATCTTGAAGGTATTGTTTGGAGTGGCATTTCACTATGTGTAACTAATTTTTTATGTCAGTTAACCTCTTTCTGGGCCATCTTCATATAAATGAAAATGGTAGAATAGAATGAATTATAGTGGTAAACTCATGTATATGCACCATGATGCCTTTATAAATCTTGTTCACCATGGCATATTTTCCAATTAATACATAACATCTAAAATAAATCTATGATTGGATATGATGAGTTGGGTCAAATTTTTCTACCACGCTCAAAATTTTGCTTAGTATGCTAAGTATGTGCTCTATGGTGTCCATATCTAATTTTAAAACTCCAAGTTGGGCCAGTAATCAACATATGGATGCACCTCTATTTTAGGTGATTTCTACTATGTGAAATCTAATAGGAGAAGCAATAATTGGTATGATAAATTCTAGTTCATAGAAATCAAGACTTTGTCAATATTGGTGGTTAGCTCGAAGACCAAGAATTAAGGTCGGTTAAATTCTTTATTGAGATGAATGATGTGGTAGGCAATGTCAATGACCTCATGGTATCCTATTTGGTGCTCTTTGTCATTTTCCAATATCCCTATGTAATGCATGCTATGAACACTTGAACTTGTTTATATATAATATCTACAAGTGGGATTCCCATGGAACCCTTAGCATAGGCTTTTTGAACTTCAAGCAAAATTGGTGGTGCTATAGATTTATAAGCTTTGACTGATTTGCCTTGAGCTAGAAAACCCATGAACCATACCATTATAACCTCATTAATGTAGACTTTAACCTCCTTAGAAAGATAGATCATACCCTCATTATATTGACCTAAAAATAATTGCATAATATAGATGAGATCATTGAAAGTCAACAATTAGATTAAGAACTCAACATTTATAGAGTTAAATTGATGTGGTTATGCCAAAGAAATGGATTATGTGCCTTGGATGGCCTCTAGAACGAACAACTTCTAGTTAACGAATTTGATGAATTATGAATCATCTAGGTCTAAAAAGTTAGTTTGTCATAGAGGCAACCCAATGCCCATATATTCCTTTTGGGAATTAGTGAGAGCTTTGAGTGACTCAAAAATATTTAAAAACACCATTATATGCTCTCAAAGTCTAGTGGGATGAAAAATGTAGAAAACTTATGTGCTTCACTCAAGGAGATGTAAAATTATAGAGATAGATAAAGCTTGGTATGCACTAAGTGTAAGATGCCCAAATTATGTATCCAACCTAATTTTTATAACTTCCTACACACTCCTCTACCTTCTTTCACTTTAAATTTTTCCAATTGTCATTTTATCTTGCTTGTGCATGCATCAAATGGGAAGACTCATGTCTATCTAATGTGCTAAATTTGTTAAGTTGTCCTAGCCTTTTGGTAGCAGATGAAATACAAGAGTTATCCCATCACCATATTTTCCCCATGTCATATTGAATTATTCCATTCATGATGTTGACTATGATTTTTTTTTGGATATTTATCAATCTCTTCACCTACTTTGTCATTAATGATTGATTTGACTATTAGTATCTATATCTTCTTAAGATCATGTCATCGTATGATTCCTATAATTAATTAAAGTGGTGAATTATCCTTTTGAGTTCACCATACATTAGAACCTTCAATAACATTACTCTTTATTCCACTCTTCTAAGACTCTAAAAGAGTGCAATCTAACCTATACACACAACATAAAAAACAAACTACACTCCAACAACATATCTGAAATAAATCCTAAACTACATAATGTGACTCCACACATTCTCATACCTAAAAAGACATATTATTGGTGTTAGGGTTTGAGCCTACTTCCATTCACCCATCCAAGAAAAATTTGCCTTGTAAATCCATTAAGACTACCATTATTGGCTATAATAACTCATGGATAATGTATGGACCTTTCCATATGATGTTGATCTTAACTAGTAAGTCTCTAAATTAACTATCATAAATTAATACTAATTGATCCACCTGAAACTCTTTGGTTCATAGGTTTTTATCATACTAGGATATATGGATACATTTATGCACCACTTATGTCCAAAATGCTTTGAATCTATCTTCATCCATGATATTTAGATATAATAACCTGATTGTCAATGATTCATGATCACCCATGTGCATAATGATTACAATTCATAGACTAGGTACTACATACTCCATGGGCATGATCGCTTCTAACCCAAGACCAAATAAAAAGTAGTAAACCATATCATACATTTATAATGTGTGTGATATGCCCATAAAATGTTATAAATTTGGTCTTACTAGTCATCCCTTTGAACATCATAGATTTTGGTAAGCATCTTACCCAACACCTTTTTCATAACTTTAGCTTGGCTGTAAGCCTAGGGGTAATATATTATACTTATATGGTGTGAAATTAAAAATTTATCAATGAGAATATTTATATTTTTTTTCAAAAAATGGGTTCCTCTATAATTCACTAGTTTGATAGGATAACCAAACCTAGTAATGTTATTTTAATATATGAACTTTATTGCATCCTTAGCACTACAACTAGGCATCATAGTAGATTCCATCCACTTCATAAAATAGTCTATCATAGTAATAATATATTTATCATGGTTTTATTTAATGGATATACTAATGGGCCCAACAAGATCAATTCCCCATTGTTTAAAGGGTTGTTGTGCTAGCATCGGCTATAAAAGCATTTCATCTCTTTGGTCTAACTTGCCCATTAACTGACATACATCACACTATTGTATAAATGTGTTGTAATTTTAAATAGATAGGGCCACCAAATGTCACTTTGTAATATTATTCTTATAGTTGAATATCCTATGAATTGACCCCCTATGATCTCCTGATGTGCATCATCAAGCAATTAGGACCATTCATGTTTTAGTACAACTCTGTGTAACACTCCATCCTTTCCTAGATGATAAATAAGTTCATTGATAATACTATATGGAAAGGAGCTAGTATTGATTTCCTTATTATTAATTTACCCATAATGTTCTAAAAATATTCTTTGTTTAATAAATTTTGTGATATCTTGTGTTGGTTCCCATTTGTACGCCTTGTGCACTTAGCCTTGAACACTTGAAATAGAATGACAAGAAATGATGGAAAACCTGCTAGTATGGTGTTGTAGCTAGGGGAGGGTTTGACATCAAGATTAAACCAAATGCAAAAAATGACTAAGAGGCACCTAAAGAGGGTATGGTTAGCTCCCTGCTACTTTTGGCTCTACCTAAACCAAGGTGAGAGAACCTATTGGGTATCTTGCACACATGGAGGGATTTTAAAATTCAATTTCCATAGGGATTCTTGGCACAAGGGGGAAATATGACTAAAACATAACCAAGTTTTCACACCTCACTCATGAAGGGTTGTCACACAAAATAAATTAATGCTCTATGTCATACACAAACTACTAAAGATAGATGAAAGGATGACTACAATCTTCATTTTGTAAAATTTTCAACAATTGGGGCCAAATGGAAAACTACAACACTATAATTTAAAGCACAAAATGTAAACACATTTCAAATATGCAATATTTTATGCATCGACAAGGTAAGTAACACTTATAGTTTGCAATAGGGTGTGTTATTTGTAGGGTAGGATAGGGTAGGACAAGTTAAATGATTAAAAAGAGGGATGGTGACATGATGGTGATTTCCAAATAGTAGGGTATCTAGTAGTATTTCATGACAATATTCCTTAGCAAAGATGTAGAAAAAATTCAAATGTAAGATAATGGTAAACACTAAATGATTCCTAAAATCCTAGAACATACACTAAAACTAGAAATCTCAAATACTCTATCCTATTAAATTCATGAACCCAATGTGCCCTTAAGAGGTATTCAATAACATGTTTCCAAAGATAACTATCAAAAGGGATTTATAACCTCAGTACATGCTTAGAATGACAACTAGTAATGAACACAATTTCAAATATCCAGTCAACAGAACTTGTAAAACATATTATTGCATTTCGTTAATAGGATACATTAAAAAACCACAAACATTTTCCACTTTACTTGAAAAGAATAATTAAAACATCAACACTTCAAAATTCTACCATGGGGATAAGCATGGTGAGGTTGTTATTTTGACAAGGGAGACATGAATATGTTCTCAAATATTCCTAATGACTATATAGATGAAACCACCTTAGCAAGAGAGGCAAGATCTACACACAGTAGTTGATCCCAAAAAAATTGTATAACCTAGACTTAGAGAGAATGGATGCCCAAAATAACCTACAATAACCAATAATAACTTTGAATAGAGGAGAAGCCCTCTATTTATACATTTTTACCCTTATTTTTAAATCTAGGAATGAGGGTTGTAACTTGAAAAAAGTTCAAAATACCCCTCCAAGTTCTACCAAGATGATCCTAGCTGGAAAAATCTTTGCCATGCCTAGAATCTTCATGTGTTTGCACAAAAAATGATTGTTGCAACTGCCTTTACAAGCAATGATAGATATTTGAAGTAAATCCTTTAATTTTTTGGTTAGAAATGCTTTCCATATGAGTTGGAAAGCGTATATTCATTTAAGGAGCTAAATAAACCTATTTTATTTTATGTAACTACCAAGAGATGTTCTTGACCACTTGCTTGTAAAACTAGAACTCCTTGAACAACTGTCCTTCCTCTTATGCACACCATGGAACAACTTGATCTTGAAACTATGGCATGGGAATATTATAGATTTCATGGCTGATCGAGAGATATTCTTTGGAGTGGCCCACCTTGGACTTATAGACCTGTAATATCCTTCCATGGAGGATCTTAGACAAACAAATCAAAATGAAAATAAAACTTAGGGTTATTTTCAACTTTTTACTTTTTGGCTCCAACTTGTATTTTCACATTTTTCACTTTACACCTTTATTGTTTACACTTCTCCTTTTAGGGTTTCTTTCTTATTCCCTTTTTAATGCATAAATGCATTATTTGCACTTTTTGACCTTTAGAGGAAATCCTACCCCATTTTACAAATTTGTAATTTGCAAATTGCATAGGTGCAATTTGTACTTAGTACAATATGCACTTGTATCTCCCCTTGTTAACCAGTGTTGACTAGTGAAAATGGGAAATCTAGGTGTAATTTGAACTTTACACAAGTGCAAAATTTTACTTCTCCTCAAAATTTCCTTGAAGCTCCTTGAGTTAACCTTTTTCACATTTGTTTTGATTGGTGGGATCCAGAAGTGCCAATGCACTTTACATGTATCTTGGTGTAAAATGCATCTTACCTTCCACTTTCCATCATTCACCTATCATGTCACATTTTTCATAATCTAGGGATGATGTAGCACTTTGTACTTTACACTTTTCCAAGTGCAATGTGCACTTATATCTCCTCAAAAAATTCTATGTTTAATGTAGCTCAGGTTGTTAGTGGCAGAGGTTGGACCTACTTGAAGTAGTTTCACCCTCCACAAATGTGAAATGTGGTTCGAAGAAACCCACAGGGTACTTTGCACATTTACAATGTGCAAAGTACTCAGGGTTCCACATCCCATGGGTAGCTCATGGGTTAGTGGTAGAAGTTGGACCTGTGTAAAGCAGGTCCACTCTTTATGAATGAGAAATGTGTTTTAGTGAAAGGTAGAACCCATGGGGTACTTTTCATGTTTGTACCATGCAAAGTGTACTTTGGATTATGCATCCTAAAGCTTTGTAATTAGTGAATTGTTGGTAGGAGGTGGAGACTATGGTTCACCTTGCACATTGTAAATGTATAATGTGCACCTAAGGTTTTGGCATTCATAGAAGGAGTATTATAGGTTTGTCAGGATCTAGATCTTGTTGTACACTTTGCAAATTTGCAAATGTGAAAAGTGCAAACTGAGTTCCAAATTCTACCATGTGGTTGCATGGTGGGATCTAGAGTCCATCATATACTTTGCATATTTTCAAACATGTAAAGTGCATGCTGATTTCTAGATTCTGTCAGATGGGTGCATGGTAAGACCCAGAGCTACATGAGCACATTACAATTTACAAGTACATTTTACCATATATTTCTTACTAGTATCTTCCCTCAAGGATTATTGTACTAGTTTAAACATATATTTTTGAGATCTAAACCTCTGGTGGAACTTGACCCCTTTGACTACAATTTACATTATTGCATTTGACCATCATACCTTTTTGGAATCTAGAAAGGCCCCATCATTTTTCACATAGTTTGGTGTAAAATTCACTCCATGCTTCATGCGGTCTTCGTACAATCAATAGATGAATCTCCACCTAGCCCTTCCATTATTTTTTGTGGGATTTGGAGGTCTATAGACATATTGCATGTTTAACATTGTTGGATGCAAATTTCATGTTGGTCTCTACATTCCACCACCAACATGATTTTATCTTCCATAGACTTTACACCACCATTTGTACTTACTCTTGGTGGCCTAGATTTTGGTAGAACTTTTAGTACCATTTTGCAACTTTAAATAATCAAGGTACAAATTAACTTCAAATCTCTTTTAGACCTATTTACTTGTCTTCTTCTACCCATGGGATCTATAATTGGAACAACACCTTGTAATTTTCACTTTATGTTGGTGCTAAGTGCATGCAAGACTCCCCTTTCTACCATTTGCCTCTTGCCTCTTTATTGTAGCAACTTCCCCTTATTTTGTTTTGCCCCAAAGATGATATAATAAGTATCTTTGTTATACTCAGGAAGAACATGTGATAATACATATTGACAAAGAGCAACTTAAATTTTTTTCAATGACTCAAGGTGAAAATAAGATAATTGACCTTAGGTGGATACTTATAAATAGGAAATGAGCTAAATAAATTAGGCATTTACACTTAACAAGGGTGAAATTGATTAATGTAATTTTTGGCACTAAAATTGGCTCTCATCTGGGGATTTATACCCCCTGTGGGTGTGAAAAGAACCCCAAAACATAAGACTAAGTGCTAATCCATTGGGCCATGGAGTCAATACTAAAGAATTTATCAGCAAACACCCATGCAGGCTCAATAAAACATGGCAAATTGATAAAAATAGATCTAAAAGATCTAAAAATGAATGCATGATACAAAACATGAAAGGAAAATGTATAATCAAGGCCTAAAATAGGGGGAAACAAAGCAATAAAAAGACAAACTAACAAAACACTATATAATATGGTACATGTGTTATGGATGCAATTAAGGAAGTGTTTTAAATGTTTGCCATTGACTATCAGTTCTAGCATTTTACCATATAGATCTCTCAAGAAGAAAGTATGCTCCCCAATCCAGTAATCAATGGAATAGGGACCCATCCACAAGGCATCAAACTTGCCATGCTTTCCTTTCTCCTCATGCATATTATCACAAAGTAAAACTAGATCACCTACTTAGAAGGTTATTAGAGTGAAATTTCTATCAAATATTTTATTTAGCTTCTCCTTGAACTTGAGGTGTCTTTCATGAGCTTGTCTTCAAAATTTCATCGAGCTCAATAATCTGGTTTACCTTGCTTTCATAGTGGTGTATCTACTCATCATCTCCTAGTTGTTACATGAGCTGATATGTGGGAAACTATAAATTCATAAGCATAATTACTTGAGATCCATAAACAAAATCAAAAGGGCTTCTACCTGTATCTATCTTAGGCATGATCCTATCAACCCACAAAGCAAAATTTAGTTGTTCACCCCACTTCTTCTTATTTGCTTGTAATGTTCATCTAATGATCTTGAGCAAGTTTTTGTTACTTGATTCTTCTTGCCAATTCCCTTGAGGATTGTACTTGGAATCATAAGTTAATTTAATCCCATAGTCTTTGTATAATGATAACAAAGGTTTGGATTTGAAGCTCATGTCAATATCAACAATTATCTTAATAGGCACACCAAATATACAAATAATCTAATTTAGAAAAAAAATCCATGACTACCTAGTGTGTTGATTTATTTATAGGGATTGATTCAACCCATTTAGTGAAGTAATAAGTTGCAACTAGTATCCATCTATGCCCAATTCTTGATGAATCAATGATTTTTCCAATGAAATCCATTCCCCATTGTCTGAATGGGCCTTCAATTGTCATAGGCTGTAAGGGAAGAGAACCTAAATCTTTCATCCTCCTAACAAAGCACTAACATTTTTCACACCTTATAACTGTTTGAGAAACATCTTTGAACAATGATAGACACCAATAACTAGTTCTCAAAATTTTATGAGCTATAACTTTATGTGAAAAATGGCCACCACACACTCCACTATGGAAGTCTTCACTCAAGATAATAGTATGTTCTTATAGCATGCATCTTAGGAAAACATCATCTAGATTCTTCCATGCTAGTCCATCGTTAGTCAAGAGGTATTTTTGGGAGACAAGTTTGAGATTTCTCCATTGATTCTTATCCAAATTAGGGGGATAGTTTAGATTTTTCAAGTAGCAAACAATGCCTCTATACCATGGAGATGCATTAAATTTAATCAAGAAAACATCAACATTAAAAATAGTAGTGTTTACCTCAATAGATTATAAATTGGTCTTATCCATAAGCTTGGCTAGACCCATCCCTCTTACTAATTTAGTGGTTTGGATATACATGTCATACTCTTGTAGATTGTTGACCCACCTACACCTCTTACTGAATACATTAATCTAAGTTAAAATGTCCTTCACCATGGTGTGTGAGACATAAACAATAATCTTTGATCTCAAAATATATGGCTTGAACATTTTAATAGCCTTAAAAAGAGTGAAAGCTTGTTTTTACATGGTAGTGTAGTTCAGTTCAGGACCTTACATAACTTTTCTAAAGAAAGATATGGGATGCTCATAACCTTGATTATTATTTTTCAATAAGACAATAGCTACAATATCGTATGATGTAAAAGAGAATACCTAGAATGGCTTTATGTAATCAGGATTGGCCAAAATAGGGGCTAACTTTAAAGCTCCCTTGATGTTATTGAACATATGCATTAAATTCTCCTCCCACTTGATATTTTGGTCTTTCTTCAGCATGGAAGTAATAGGTAGAGTGATCTCTAAAAAAATAGACACAAACATCCTTACAAAGTTGATTTGTCCAAAGAAATACTGAAATCTTTTCTTAGAATATGGGATAGGCACTTTGTCAGTAGTTTTGACCCTTTCAGGATCAATCATGACACCCTCCTTGGACACTATGTGTCCCAAAACCTTGGCCTTTTATACTCCAAAGTGGTACTTTTTGGGATTAAGAAAAATTTCAAACTCCCTACATCTGATCAACACCTTTTCCAGATGCACCAAATGCTCTTCTCTAGTTTTGGAGTACACAATAATGTCATCTTGATACACAATAATGAATTGGTTAATTATCCATGTAAAACTGATGTCCATATCACTAGAATGTTTCACCAGCGTTCATCAACCTAAAATGCATCCTCATATATATATATATATATATAGATATATATATAGATATACATATACATATATATATATACATATACATATACATATATATATATATATATATATATATACATACATATATATATATATATATATATACATATACATATATATATATATATATACATATATATATATATATATATATATACATATACATATATGTATATATATATATGTATATGTGTATATATATATATGTATATATGTATGTATATATATATATATATATATATATATATATATATATATATATATATATATATACATACATATATACATATATATATACATATATACATATATATATATATATATATATATATATATATATACATATACATATATATATATATATACATATACATATATATATACATATATATATATATATATATATACATATATATATACATATACATATACATATACATATATATATATATATATATATATATATATATATATATATATATATATATACATGTCCCAAGGCATTGTGAACACAGTCTTGGACCTCTCAGATTCCTTTACCACAACCTGGTTGTACACTGAGAAGCCAACTAACATGGATAACATTTTTGATCTAGTAACACTTTATAACAAGTTCTCCATGTTAGGTAGGGGATAATAATATTTTAAAGAATCCTTATATAAATTTATAAAATCCACACACAAGTAGATATCACCATTCTTCTTTCTCATAGGGACTAAATTTGTAACCCATTATGAGTACCTTATGGGCTGAATGATACCTTCATCCCTTAGTTTCTTTAATTCTTCCCTCATCTTGGTAGCCAAGATGTGGTTAATGGGTCTCTATTTCTTCATGAAAGGTTTACTATTAGTCTGTAATGGGATGTCGTACTAGAAATAGTCTTCCCTATATGCTTTCAGCTTAAAATAAGACCATGCTAAGCAATTTTGGTACTTCCTTCGAAACTGCATGTAAGCCTTTTTATCTAATACACTTAGGTGAGTACCCAGATAAACCTTTTTTGGATTCTCATGAGAACCCAAATTACACTTAGTCACATCCTTTGAAATGAATGATTCTTTAGAAACTGCTTGTAATCCTTTTTCTCTACTACACTTAGGTGAGTACCCAACCAAACCTTTTTTAGATTCTCATGAAAACCTAAATTACACTCAATCACACCCTTTGAAATGAATGAGTCTTTCAACTTGATCCTATCTACTCTATCAAAATATGCTTTTAAACTAACCAGTCCTCTTGTTATAGTGTTTATCTTCAGCTGAATAAAATATTTCCCAAATAAAGTCTTCTTCCCATCATTAACCTAAACCATGGATTCTAAGTCTATGAGTTGATCATAGATCTCAGCCTCAAATTTTAGAAACCTCTTAATCTATTCATCATCATTAAAGACCTACCAATGATGAACATTGTCTAGGATTGAAGGCCTGACAAGCACTTCCACTTGATATTGGTAGTGAGGGCTCATATTTGCAATGTCAAATTGAGTACCTAGACCTGCAAGTCTATCAGCTTCTTGGTTGAAACTCCTATCATGATAATAAATATTTAATGCATCAAAAAACTCCCACAAGTCCCAAACAACATTATGATATTATTTCAACCTTTTATTTTTCATAGAAAAAACATTGTAGACTTGCTTTACTACTAACTCAGAATTGCCCTTGACAATTAAACATTTGATTCCATACTAATGGACAATCCTCAAACTAAGCAAGAATGCTTCATACTCAAAAATATTATTAGTGAACTTAAAATAAAGATGGAAAGAAAACTATCATGTCCCACTTTTAGTTGACATGTTCTGAGTTCATGGTTAGCCTATTATGCGACCCTCGTAGGCTGATAGGATGGTTAGAGGGTCTTGATGGAGATTGGCTTGGCTTCGTTTAGCAAAATTTTTCCAGTTGGTTTTCGTTCGGGCTCTTTCGGACATGAATTAAGGGAGATATTAATATTTGATTGATTTAATCAAATATTAATTATTTGGTCTAATTTTAATTAATTATTAATTATTAATTATTTGGTCTAATTTTAAGACCCTAATTCTAATTTAAGAATTGGTCTAATTTTAAGACCCTAATTCTAATTTAAGAAACCCTAAGTCTAATTTAAGGAAATCTAATTTTAGCAAGCACACCTTTCGAGGGTATAAGGGTTTCTCATGGGAGAGAGTTGGAATTATGCATTGATTATTGATTTTTGATATTGAAAGAATTCTTCTGTGAAGACTGAGCCAAGGGTTCCAGGATTCCATTTGCATTGGATAACGTTCCCTCTTCAGTGTGTGTGATTCAGAGGCTATGAAATATCAGCTGATCTATTGCCAAATTAAGAGATAGCTTCATACAGAAGTTATCACAGAGATTTACAGGGTTGAGAGATAACTTCACACAAAAGTTATCACAGATATTCCAGGTATTTATTTAATTAGGTTTTTGATTCAATAAATTATACAGATAGAGATCTTCTATATTAGAGCCATATATTTTTAGATCAGGGGTTGAAAATAGACAGGTTGTGCTTAATTGGTGGCCGTATGAAGTCCATACAGGTCCGTACAGATCCACACAGGTACCAACCTTAGCAGATAGCGATCCCCAGTGACCGACATCGGTCGACTGAAGACCGACGTTAGTAGAGGAGGACCGACAGAGACCGACATCGGTAGTATATCGACTGACACTGGTGACTGTGTGTTCGACACAACAAGCTGAGACGTCCTGATTCAAGCTTTCATTTCTAGATTTGTAAAAGATCAGAGCTTTGTATTGCTATATATCAGAGCTTTTGATAGAAAAAGGAGCCCCTAAGTAAGGGACATTATAGTGGTATCAGAGCTTTTGCTTAGAAAAAGGAGCCCCTAAGTAAGGGACATTACAGTGGTATCAGAGCTAAATCCTGCCATCCTGAGGGTTTGACAGTCTTATGCAGCCACAAGAGTTGGGACCACATAGGTATAACACACGCAATAGAGCCTTGCTTGAAGGTACCCAATAGTTAAAACAATAGTCATTTATCATGAGTGACAGACGTGAGGGTAGCCCACCCAGGGGACACCGACATAATGATGATCTAGGTACCAGAGAAACCTACCATGAGATGACATAGGCACTACAGGCACTTACTACTATGATAAGGAGGATAAACACACCTAATAGATAGAATGGGGAACAAGGAGATAATAGGAGTGCTACGGTTAATCAGAGACCCCAGTAGGCCCACTCTAGAATAGTGGATAGACCTACACGTCCTATGTTTGTTCAAGAGGAACCAAAAGTTCTAGCAGAGGAGGCAGGAGATTCCTCATTTGCAGGTGTTTACATGGCTGTAAATGATGAGTGGGACTTATTACCCCCTCATGTTCAAGAGAGGACATCCTTTGATCATTTTGTTAATATGAGGAGAGAGCACTACAGATTGGTTAGATAGGACAAGAGACCTAGACACCAGAACAATGATCTTAAGCATGCTACGAGCAGGCTCACACTCATGATGTTCGATGGTAGTGGCAAGGTTACAACGCAGGCCTGGATTAGTAAGTTAGACACCTTTCTCACATTACGTCTGATGGCTGAGGAAGATGCTATCAGATATGTGACCCTTCATCTTGAGGGAGTAGCTCACGATTGGTGGCACCACGAGATGGTGACACTCCATCATGATCGGATCACATCTTATCAGGAGTTTATGGATAGGCTGGTAGAGCATTTTGAAAGGTGGGATCCAGAGTCCTATTTCTAAGAGTTGGCACAGTTATGCCAAAGTGGCAGTCTAGAGTCTTACATTGGTGACTTCCAGAAGTTATCAGTTATGGTTCCTGACATTTCAGAGAGGCGACTTGTAGTACTCTTCATGGAGGGATTGACATAACCATTGAGAGGTTAGATCAAAGGCTTTGATCCTCCTTCATTACAAGTAGCTATGAAGAAGGCACGTAGCATGGAGATGGCAGCCCCATCTAGTAAATTTAACTCCAGAGGTACTTCTTCATCCAGGGACCATAAGTGCTCCAACAGAGATAGAGAGGGATTAGATTTTAACATAGATAAATCAGGTGTTAAAAATGATTCAAAGGCCAACCCAGTAGCACCACCATTAGATAGAGAGGCTCTTAATGATCTACATAGGAAGAATCTTTGCTTCTACTGCAAAGGTCCATATGATATCCATCATGATTGCCCTTTGAGGCCTAAGGGCAAAGCAAATCGTGTGATGTGGGCGTATTATGAGGATGAAGAATCAAAAGATTCCAAACAATAGGATAGTTTAGAGGAGGCAGAGGCTTCAGAGCCTAAGGCAGAGGTAGATTTAGAGCTTAATATACAGGAGGCATGCCTATCCAACATTCAGTCGGATGAGTCATTTAGACTCTGGGGAGTTTTGACAGGACATAAGGTCATCACCCTTCTTGATATAGGAGCCACACATAATTTTATAGATGCTAGATTTGTGGAAAAATGTGGACTCACTACTAAATATTTTGAGGGCATTAGAGTTAAGGTAGCCGATGGTCACACTTTTAGGTGTGAGCGTATGATTAGAGACCTCCCATTGCGCTTGAACAACTATGAGTTCAATGCTGATTATTATGTGGTGAACATGGGGGATATAGACTTAGTCTTGGGTATGAAGTGGCTTCATTCATTTGAGGAAGTTACTCTTCATCTCAAGGACATGGAGGTTCACTTTGATGTTGATGGGAATACACATATTCTTAAGGCAATACGGGGCAGCAGCTTCAAACATATGTTTTTTTCATCGGATGGAGATGCCTATACGACATGACATGATAGAGTGCTCTGCCGAATGCACATTAGCGCCAACACATGAGAGATATGAGGATGAGCTTTGTCTTGAGGTGAGTTCAGTTTTTGAGTTATCACATGTGGTAGGGACTCAGCTTTCTATTACAGTTGGGTCACAGGTAGATGATGATATGACTATTTCTAGCCTTCACGATCTAGATCTAGATATTATTCAGGTAAGGAGTTTACTTGAATTGCCTGCTGATTTTCGTTTATGGATTGGATGTTGGGTGCTTATCTTAGTACTAGGGATGATGTGACACCATTAGATGAGAGTTGGGATGGACATGGCATGGAGTTTTCATTGATTGACAGCAGGGTAGATCATGACTACATTTGGGATCCAGGTGGATTGATTGGTTTATCATTCAATGATTGCTTGAGGGCAAGCAATTTCAGGAGGGGCGGATTGTCATGTCCCCTTTTTAGTTGACATGTTATGAGTTCATGGTTAGCCTATTATGCGACCCTTGTAGGCTGATAGGATGGTTAGAGGGTCTTGATGGAGATTGGCTTGGCTTCGTTTAGCAAAATTTTCCAGTTGGTTTTTGTTCGGGCTCTTTCAGACATGAATTAAGGGAGATATTAATATTTGATTAATTTAATCAAATATTAATTATTTGGTCTAATTTTAATTAATTATTAATTATTAATTATTTGGTCTAATTTTAAGACTCTAATTCTAATTTAAGAATTGGTCTAATTTTAAGACCCTAATTCTAATTTAAGAAACCCTAAGTCTAATTTAAGGAAATCTAATTTTAGAAAGCACACCTTTGGAGGGTATAAGGGTTTCTCATGGGAGAGGGTTGGAATTATGCATTGATTATTGATTTTTGATATTGAAAGAATTATTCTATGAAGACTGAGCCAAGGGTTCCAAGATTCCATTTGCATTGGAGAGCGTTCCCTCTTCAGTGTGTGTGATTTAGAGGCTGTGAAATATTAGCTGATCTATTGCCAAATTAAGAGATAGCTTCATATAAAAGTTATCACAGAGATTTACAGGGTTGAGAGATAACTTCACACAGAAGTTATCACAGATATTCCACGTATTTATTTAATTAGGTTTTTGATTCAATAAATTATATAGATAGAGATCTTCTGTATTAGAGCCATATATTTTCAGATCAGGGGTTGAAAACAGATAGGTTGTGCTTAATTGGTGGCCGTATGAAGTCTGTACAGGTCCGTATAGATCCACGCAAATATCGACCTCGGAAAATAGAGATCCCTAGTGACCGACATTGGCTGACTGAAGACCGACGTCGGCAGAGGAGGACCGATAGAGACTGACGTCGACAGTATATCGACCGACGCCGGTGACTGTGTGTTCGACACAGCAGGCCGAGACGTCCTGATTCAAGCTTTCATTTCCAGATTTGTAGAAGATCAGAGCTTTGTATTGCTATATATCAGAGCTTTTGATGGAAAAATGAGCCCCTAAGTAAGGGACATTACAGTGGTATCAGAGCTTTTGCTTAGAAAAAGGAACCCCTAAGTAAGGGACATTACAAAAACATAAAATATTTATCATTAAGGGTAGAGAAGACAACCCCAACTCCATTTCTAAGATTAGAGCAAGCCTCATCAAATCACATCTTCTAAACTACATTTTCTTTGTCAGGTTCAATATCAAGAATAGTAGGCTATTTGATAATATAACCATTCCTAATAAAGTTTCCCAATTCAACATTTATGTACAACACTTCATTGAGAGCATGCTTCGGACCTTGAATCACATGTAACATTTTTGGCTCTCTATATAATCTAACTATCTTACCCTCCAAAGGAATGGTGGTATAAGAAAGGTCCATCTACACACTTCTACCCATGTTGGCAACCCATTTATGCGATAATAACATCCCCTAATTAGGTGGGTAGTCGACAACTACCACATACATGTTTAAAAACTTACCAAGATAAACTAACAATGGTACAACCATCCCCTTGGCCTATCCAACAACTAGAACTTCTCATGAGTCCATAGCATAACACTTGCCAAAGGCTAATGTGATCTTCACTGCAAGCTCATTAAGGACACCCAAGGGCATCACATTATAAGAAGCACCAAAATCAAACATGTAGTTATGAAAAACTAGACCATTGATCAGTAGAGTCATATAAAATAGATCCATGTTCAAATGCCTTTCCACTAGTTTAGTCCCTAAATATATCTCCAGAGTAGGTTCAACAACCTCTTCTAATTTATCATCTTCTTCTGAGGGTGTTTAGGACAACTATTATCACATAAGATTACACCTATCTTGATCTTATATCTTATTATATAAATGTCTAATGATATAATGGAAAAGCCTCCAAAGCCACAGGACCTTAGAAATTTGAGGTTAATCTCTGAAGAAGGCTGGCTTCCTTTCACTAAATCTAATGCAAACTAATAAAGTACCAATTTTGTGAAAATCTCACTCTTTAGTTCTTTTTTATCCTGAACTAGGGTTTTGACAGGAAAAAGGGTTGAAGAATTGAAATTCACAAAAAATTAAAAGTATGGTGATTGCACCAAATATTTTATAGTGGGTCTTATTGCTTACTTTGATAACACAAAAGAGAATAAAATAGGTTGAATTTATTTTAAGCACAAACTCATACAAATTTGGCAATTAGAGGTGATATTTTAGCTATTTTTCAGAAAAAGGGAAAAAGATATTTATTCCAAACAATATTATCAAGAGGGTAAAATACCACAAATGAATTTTCTTGACATTGAAATAAAAGATAAAACTTCCACAAAGAATCAAACAACTTGCACAACACAGAGATTCTAAAGATAAGAAAGGCAACTTCAACTTTATTTCTCTTTAAAGGTTATAACTTGTAATAAATACATTCAAAATGCAAAAAATATCACTAACAAAAAAAGATGGGTTGGGCCATGGGGTTTGCCCATATTTATATTAAATATATCACAGAAGACATGTAGTTGTTGAAACTTGAACACGCAGTTCATAAAATCATCTAGATCTACAAATATTCATGCAAAAAGAGATGAGCTCTTCTATTTCTGGCATCTTGGACTTATGAAATAACTGAAACATAGCATACATGAATTGGGCATGATCTTGGGCATGACATGGTGTGGCTATAATTGAATATCTTTATGTAAGGCTTCTTCATTTGATAGTGACTAAAAATATCTCTCCATGCAAGAAGTGGCACCCAAAATAGAACTTGGATTTTCTAAATAAAATATAACATTGAAATAAATTTCAAGTTTCTTTTCATGCAAAATCTAAAGTGAGGCTTTTACAACTTTCTATGTCTTTATCATTTTTTTTAAAAAATGTGTAATTTACACTTCATGACTTTGCACCTTTTTAACATTTCACATTTATTAAAAAAAAAGGTGAAATTTGCACTTGTACTTTTTTCAACTGTCACTTTATGAAAAAATATAAAGTGTAAAAGTATATCTTTCCCTTTCTCAAAAAGAATTATAAAAATATAGCTATACTTTTTAAATTATAATTTGTAATGTCTTTGAAATGAATTTACACATGATAACATTTGAAAATATCAAAAGAGAGGGAAAATTAATCAAATTTTTGAACTTCTTCAGCTTTCTTATCCTTTATGGCCTACAACTTCTCTATATATGCATCAAAGGCCATGAATATTTCATGTATTCACTCTGCATCCGACCCATAAGAATAAATGTTGAAGGCTGCATAATCTACCTAGACATCAAATAATTCTCTTCTAAAAGTTTTTATGCCATGTATTTCAAATCTCATATGATTAAGTGCCTTATCATACTTGATGAACCTGTGAATAGAACTTAAGACAAAGATCATGTCTTTCTCAGACTCCTCAACTATTGCCTTAAAATGATTTTAAACTTTTTCTTCCTAAAGGATATTATTGGCAAAATCCATTGATCATCATGAAATTAAATTCATCATGCCATCAATCTCATATAACACATCAATAGCCTTGTCATGAGCCTCCTTGGCTTGCTCAATAGCCTTTTTCAGTACTCTTATCTAAAACTGAGCAGCCCTATGTAATTCCTCATGCTTAGCATTACTCTTCAATATTTTCTTAGCAATGAGTGTATCCATGTCAATTGATTTTATGGCTATTTATTTGGGATAATATAGATTCAGAGTTTGAATCTCTCCTTCATAGCTATTGATTTGTTCCTTCAGAATTTCCTTCCTCTCCATGATGACTCCATAGTGTTCCACCATGGTTTCAAGAATTCTATTACCTCTTATGATTAGATCCTTAGACCATTCTTTTCTATCCCTTCCCATGTGAGAAATCACTCATATATAATTAATAGTAACTTGATTTGGACTAATTGGCTACATTGCTTGCAGTTGTTGTGATGTTTCACTAGGATTTATGAACTAGTTTAGTGCTTCGGTCAACTAATCTATCTTTCTTTTCAACTCATCCTTGGTGGTTTTATCATGATCAATTATCTAGAAGAGAGAGTTGATACTTGTCTTCACATGATGTTTGAGCCCATCTCTTGTCTACTAACCAAGGTGTATATGAGAAACCTAATAATATACCACCACAATATCCTCTTTTGATTTGTCTAGTGGGAAAACTGTAATCTCAACATACCTCTCTCCCTTATCATCAATGAATGTTCTTGAAAGGGTCCTGGGAGTGGGTTTTGAATTCTTGACTTATGACATGTTAAAGTCCAAATTATTTGGATTAATCATTGTTTTTTTCTTTTTACTCACTGATTGGGCTAACCAACTAGGGGTAGCCTTCTACTGATCTGACATGGTCACCAAAGAATCTATAATTGATGTAGTTGTACTAACTAATACTATGGCTAAGGGATATTATTGGGAATATGATACCAATGGTTACTCAAGAGATGCTTATGAGGGTATACCCTCACCAATAGTTTAGAATCTAATATCTATACCAAGTATCTAGGTTGCTCCAATCTCAATTGATGGTAAGATGAAATAATGGAAATGGGGGAAGTGGAGGAAATAGAGATAGTTGTGCCTATTGGGCGAGTGGAGGATGGAACAAACACATGAATTAAGAATTTGGGAACTAGTGAAAGGGTGAATTCCATAGTACTGAATGTGTTAATTAGGCATGTGGGGCCACTTAAGGTTAGTGAGGTGAAAATAATGGGTTGGGATGATGGGGAAATAGTACTCATCTTAAGGGTTGGGGTAGCTTACATAATTATAGTCAAGATGATTGATTCTATGGCAATGTAATATTAAGTAGTGTTGTGAATTAATGGTGATGAAATTGAAGGAATTTTAAATGGAATGAAAAGTGGGAATGGATAGAGTGGGGAAGGTGAAGTGGGAGGAGGGGAAAGTGAAGTGGAAACTTGAAATTTCATTGTTGGGGGACCCTAAGTGTCTACTTGACTCATTTGTGCTGATTACACTTGGCTTATTGAGGTGAGTGGAGTGGTAGATGAAATGGAGATGAGTGGAGGGGTTGACACTGAAGGTGGAAGAGCTAAAATTTGTGGAGCAATGGTAACTTGAGATGTTTTAGGAGTAGAGATAATTTCTAGAGGTGTTGAAACCTCTTGTATAATGGGAGTAGGAGAAGGGGGAGTAGTGGACATAAGAGTTAAGGATATGGGATCTAAAGTTATATATCCATGTGGTACTACTATTATGAGATCAATTGGTTCCTTTATAGCTCCTCACTTCTTACTTGATTCCCCTTTATTTGATTTAATCTTCTTCTTCTTCTCAAGTTCCTTTGAAGCTTCACTAGGGCCCTCCTATGATGGAGAAAAACCTTCTGCTTTGAGATTTGAAATCTTCTCTTTAACCCCTATGGTCTCTCTTATAAATTTCACACCTTTGCTTCTTATCCAATTGATTATTCTATTAATGATAAGGGATGTTATATTTAACAAAGAGAAAGATTCAAAAACTAACCACCTTACTGGTGGTAGAGGTCTGGTAATGATTTTTGTGAGATAAATTGAATCAACTATAAAATTTTCATCCACCAAGTCATCAAGGATTGGTGCTAGATCATAGTCATTTATTTTCTATAGGGAAATCCTATAATATTCCCTCATTCTAATCATTTCCTCATCATCATAGTCTTCCTAAAAATATTCATAGTATGGCACATGTTTATATGTTACCAAATTTAATGTGGTAGTGAGCTTATCGTATAGATCAATGTAAGGTCTGGACTTCAGGGTCCTTAGTGTTACTTGACACATCTCTACCTTTGTAGTTACAACCTTTAAGAGAGATTGACATATGTAACATCCAATAGAAATATGGAAATGTATCCTTGCCTTGTTTATATCTAAAAGGAGATTATGTGTATCCACTAGCTTCCTAAACAACTCCAACAATTCCCATTTATCACATACCTATCAAGGAAGTGTGTAAGGATAACCATTGAGTCCAACTACTCAGATGTAGGAGTAGGTGTGGAACTATATGAATAAGGAACCCTATTTATTAATCCCATATTTTTTCACTTGGGAGAACCTTGTCTTCCCAAGCTCTTGATCAAACATGATGATGTTGTAGATGAAAGCATCATTAAATCTTCTAAATTTTTGCCTAATATATTATAATGTGAGATCAAGGTAGTAGTTATGGACTCTAATTGTCTCTTTAGGAACTGTATTTAGGCCTGGGAACAATCTTCCTTTGGCCAAGATAGAGACAATGTATGAGGTCATATAAAATTTGTTTGTCCTTTGCATCTCCATCAACTAGTTATGGAGGGAATCACTTATTAACTAAGCCTAATGTATCTAATATTTATTCTCTCTAATGAGATAGATATAGTGGTACACCAATATTGGTAACACTTGGTATCAGGATTGATAGTGACTCTATGCAGTAGTGTTATAATATATCTTATCTCATCTATAAAATCATACCTATACATGGTCTTGGGCAATCTGGTGAAGGAATACTTGGGAGTCTTAAGCCATTACTTGTTGATAATATTTTGAAATTCATCTTTATTCTCCTCATAAAATTATGAAAATGTTTTTGGAGTTATATCTAAATAATTCTCAAACTCAAGGATGGAAAACACTATGTTGATGAAGTTAGGATCAAGATTTAGAAATTTCTCCCCTTTCTTAATGAATATTTGTCTCCTATCAGGGTCATAATTTTCACCCATTATGAGGATCAGCTCAGGGATCTGAACAAAAAAAGAGGACAAGTTTCAACTTGTGGTAAACTAGAGTCATAGATACTTTGGATCTATTCACTTTTTAAATCTAGACCTATCCTATCCCAAAAATCTCCTAGGTCAATGTAACCTAAATTCATATATATTATCTCTACCATATTGGATTCAAAGAAAGAAGTCACTCCAAGGCCCTTATATTTAAAATTCATTTCCTTGGGAGGCATAGAAACTAAAGCTATTACTTGTGAGAAACCAACTATGAAAGTTGGCATAACATGTAGGTGTCTAGAGCACTTGTGTCCTCTGGTAGAACTTGGAGGTGCTCATAGCATGTCCAGTGTCCATAGTGCGTAAGGGATTTGAAATATCTAACAAAGGTGGGAAGTGATTGGAGCATGTCTACTCTATTTGGTACACTAAAATTTAGTGGGGTTCAAAAGTGCTTGAGGCATGGGAGATCTCTAGCAGAAGTGGGAGGTGCTCAAAACATGTCCACTCTCTATAGTGCTTAAATTCTTGTGAGCTTATCAAGTGTTTAAGGCATGTCCAGTATCCATAGAGACATTGGAGAATATTTAAGGAATATTTGTTGGTTTTTGAATATGAGGTATATGCTTGGAATATTAACTTGGGAAAGCCCTAATTTTGAATACAAAATATTTGAGGGTAAAACAAGGGTTTTTTCTTGGATGATGATTTGGGGAGGAAAATCTTAGAGATGAAGGTTTTGAAAATGAAAACCCTAAATTAACCCACACTACCATCAACCTCCTAAACATGTAATTTTAACACAAAATTACCTTTAAAAAGAAAAACCTAATTAGTAACATGAAGGGAAGCTCGATCCAAACTTGCAAGAAATGAAACTGACTGGCAAAAAGATTTAAAAATGAAAGACATTGGTGAAAAACACACAAAGAAATTACCTTGTAACAGGTGAGGATGACATGAAAGGTCAAAACATATACATGACTTGTCACTTGGTTTAACATTTCTCAAGGTTTAAAGTCATGGTATGAGTGGCTAGATCTCAAAGATCACAATTAACAAATAAGTATGATAATGAAAAACCCTAACTATTTAGCTTTTATATAAAAAAAACCTACAATTAATGTGATCATGGTGGTTTTTGGTAGAGGTTGGATCTAATTTGAGTAGGGTCACTCTCTATGTAATTGTTGTTCTTGGTGGGAATCGAGACTCAATGTGCACTTTTCATGTTGAAAACATGCAATGTGCACTTCGGATCCCATATTCTATGGGAAGGGATTTGGTAGGCTAGTGGAATTTGGACCTACTTAAAGTAGATCCACTCTTCATAGACAAGATGATAGACTTTGGTGGATGGTATAACCCACAAAGAACTTTTAAAATTTAGAATGTGCAAAGTGTACTCAAGGTTCCAAATCCTGTGGTGTATAAAGGTGAGTGTTTGGCAGAATGTAGAAACTATGGTGTATTTTGCATGTTTGTAAATGTGCAATATGCACTTTAGGTTCTACATTCCGTGGAAGGGGGTTATCAAGTTTTGGTAGGATCAAGATCCTATCATACACTTTGCATATTGTGAAAATATGCAAAGTACATTCTAAGTTATAGATTCCACTAGATGGGTGCATGGTGGGATCTGGAGCCTACCATGTATTTTACACATTTAAGAATGTGCAAAGTGCATGGTGAGTTACATATTATTTGGTTTTTGGGTTTTGGTGCTTTGCAAGATCTGGAACCTATAGAGTAATTTTCACAAGTGTAAATTTCATCTAGAGTCTTAGATTCTATGGTTTAGGGAAAGATGGATTTTTTAAAGGATTCAAGGTTTTTCTTAAAAAACAAAGGGGTCTCTTTTAGGGTGCTAGATGTCATGATAATTTTGGGGCAAAAATCTCAACATTTTTGGTAACCTCTATGAGATGATTACCTACTAATAATTTTCAATCTAGTAACCTTTCAAGACATTAGTCATGGAGTCAAATTTGCTCTGACAAAACTCTAACCTAAGAAAAAACAAACTATGATTTGCTTAGACATGAACAAAATAAAAAAGCAAAATAGGGGAAAATAACCTAAATAAAAAACTCCTAATGAGTCTAACTTGTGCACGAACACTTATTAAAAAAGATAACTAACCTTATTATTTATAAATTTTAATCTTTTTGGAATAAGTTTCTTTCCTCAAGACCAAGCTTTGAGGTATATCCCATTTACTAGGATTGGTAGTTTTACTCCATCAAGCTTGGAGAGTTGGAATGAGTTGGCCCCTTTACACTGAGTGATGATATATAGAACACTCCATACTACATAAAATTTGGTATGACTACCTAGTTTTGATTTATCTACATCCCACTTGAGTACCATGTCTCCTTCATTGAAGCATCTTGTAATTACCTTTTTATTGAAAATCATCTTGGTTTATGCTTGATCTGATTCTAAGACTTTCATTGATTGATGCCTAATTTCTTCAAGGTCCATGAGTTTAACCATTCTCACCATCAGTTCATCATTATCAATCAGGTCCAATTGGTGATTGAGTTCTAAAGATGGAAGCTTAATTGATAGTGGTACTCGTGCTTCTTTTCCATATACCAGCATGAATGGTGAATTACTGATGGTTCTTTTTGGTATAATTTTATCAACCCATAGTGTTGATTTTAGTTTTGTATGCCATGTCCTCTAGCTTTCATCTATTATTTGTTTGATAATTATAATCAAGTTCTTGTTAGTTGACTCAATTAGGATATTCCCCTAAGGGTAATAATTTGAAGAAATTCTCAAGCACACATTAGCTTGATAGCCCATTCACTTACTTGAGTTCCCACAAATGCCTTAGAATTATCTAATATGATGGTGTGAGGAACACCAAACCTTGAAACTATGCCATCCATAAATTATAGAATAGATGTCTTAGTGGCATATTTTAAAGTAACCACTTTAGTCCATCATCTAAAATAATTTGTTCCTATGAGAACCCATTTATAACCCACACTTGATGATGGATTGATCATGCCAATGAAATCCAAACCCTATTAGATGAATGGTTGATCTTCTTGAATTGGTTTAAGAGGAAGTGTATCTAGTCTTTGCTTACCAGCTAAGTAAGCACACTTTTCACAATTTTTTACCCGTTGATGGGCATCTTTGAATAGCTTAGGCCAATAGTAGCCTCATCTCAATACCTTGATGGTCTTAGTCCTTTCAAAAAAATGTCCTTCTAACTGTCCATCATGAAATTGCTTAAGCATTTTGGGGACTTGTTCATTCTTAATACATCTTAACAAAAATTCATTCATGTCCTTCTAAAACAAAATTCCATTAATAAAAACATAGGGAATTTATTGGAGTTGAAAATACCTTTTTTTTTTGCTATTGTAAGTCATAAGGATATTCACTAGTCTGTAGGAAATGAGTCATGTCTTGAATCCAACTATTAAAAGGAGGTGGATTGTTTGTCTAAGGTGTAGTTTGAACATACACTATGTCAGATATTGTTTCAATAGTCTTGATGTCATTATCCATTTGTTCACACAACGCTTTTCCTTTTATCAAATTTATGATCATGATGTCCATGTAATATTCCATGACCTTGGTGATCCATCATGCTCTTTTTTCATTTATCTCTCTACTCAGTAGAAATTATTTGATGCTCTGATGACTCACCATCAAATGTATCTTGTTATTGGAGAGTATATGCCTAAATTTCTTGAGTGCTCTAATTATCGTATATGATTGTTTCTCCACAAAACTATAATTCTCTTCATAACCTTTCAAAGATTGGCTAAAAAAATATATTGACTACTCCAAATCTTCATGATTGTGTTGAGTCAAAATTATTGAGATACTTCCCTCCCCTCTAAACACATAGAGGATAAAATTATTCTCATAGTTTGGGTTAACTAGGGTAGAGGCTTGGGAGATGGTCTATTTAATGGCTTCAAAGTTTTCTTTTCCCTCTCGAGTCCAAATAAAAAGAGTTCCTTTCTTTAGCATTACATTAAGGGGTTTTGACAAAAAGGCAAAATTGGGTATAAATATCCTCATGAAGTTGATCTTCCCAAGAAAGCTTTGTAGGCCCTTTTTGTGACTTGATAGTGCTAATGCAGATATCTTTTTAACTCATTTAGGGTCTATTACAAGACCCTCTTTTGACATGATGTGTCCCAATAGATTCCCCTTGTATAACATGAACATGTACTTATTTAGGTTAAGGGAAACACTAAATTCTCTACACCTTTTGAAAATATTTCTCAGGTGGTCTAGATGTACATCAACATGCTTTGAGTAGACTATAATATCATCTATATATAATAGAGTTATATTATTTATTAGACCCTTGAATGCCATATCCATGGCTCCCTAAAAAGTTGTGCCTGCATTTTTTAGACCAAATGACATTTTCTTGTATGCATACGTGCTCCATTTGGTAGTGAAGGTAGTTTTAAATTGATTTGATTCTTGTACTAGGATTTGGTTATAACCCAAATAACCATCCAGAAGAGAGAATATTTTATATCCTGATACTGTCTATATAATTTATTCCATAGGAGGAAGAGGATATTGATATTTTATTGATGCTTTATTCAAGTCTATAAAGTCCACACACATCTGAATTTCACCATTTTTCTTCTGATAGGGACCAAATTTGCTACCCAAGATGAGTGTTTGATAAAAAATATTATATTAGCCTCTATCAACTTAGAGAGCTCATTTTTCATCAAGGGTTCAATCTTGGGATTGATGGGTCTTTATTTCTCCCTGACATGTTTTATATTTGGATCTAGTTTTATAGTGTGTTGTGTTAAACTTGGATCAAATCCTCTTAAGTCATGATAATCCCAAGCTAATTTATAATAAAAAACTTGACATAATTTAACAAAATCATAATTTTTTGAAATATTACATACCTTGCCTATCTTGAGAGACTTACCTTCTGAGATGATGATGTGTTCACAATCATCTTCATTGACTATAATGTTCTTCTTTTCACCTTTCAACTGGTCATCCAAATTGAATATGTTCTCCAGTGTAATGAGACACATATGTATCTTGTTCATTTTTAACTGAATAATCTGATCACCATATTGGTCTCATAGCCTTGGATGATTCCTTTCTAAAAACTCAACTTCTTCTCTCAAAAAAATTATAATCTACTTAGTATTATCAAAGACTTGCCAATTAGTTGCATTATCAAGGTTAGAAGGCCTTACAATCAACCTTACATGTTGGTTATTCTTCTTTATTTTGACTAGGAGATTATAGTAAGACCTGATCAAGGCCAAGTGGTTAGCATCTTTATGTTATGTCCTTGGTACTGCTTGAATATTCAAAGTAGTGAAATCTTCTAACAGGTCCCAAACCTTGTGTTTATAAGACCTTAGCAAATTGTTTTTGGTTACACTTTTTGATCTAACTTGGTGAATGATGAGCTTACTATCACCAAATATCTATAAGAGCTTTATTCCTCTATCTTTGGATAACTAAAGTCCTTGAATCAAGGTTTGTATTCATCTACATTATTAGTATAGATGAATTTAAGTTTGAATGAGTAGAATTATCTCTATTTATATGGGGAGATCAATAAAATTCCTACACCTGCACTATTTTTGCTTCTTGAGCCATTAAAAAATAACTATCATATCCCTCAAAGATCTTCAGCTAGTTTAACTAAATTTAGGATAATAACATCTTTATCATGAATGTAATAGGTCTATAACCCTACCTCCTATACATTCATAAATATCAAATTAAGTGTTAATCCCCATTCATCCAAATGAGTGTCCAAAATTTATTCTACAGGTGTTGCATTATCTTGATCCATTTCTTCCTCTTCTTGATCTTACAATGTATAGTTCATTTATATGGGAAGAATAGGATTGTATGGCTCAATATGATCCTTTACAATTGGCTCAGATCTTATTGTTACTCTAGTTCCATATCTCATTCTAAGTAGCATGTGAAACCAATCAACAGATAGGTACCCTCCCATCTTTGCGGTGAAATATCTAGAAAGATAAATGGCAAAGTAGGGGAGAAGGTCTATGACTAAAATGTCTTGAGTAAATGATAGGCTTGGGTAAGCATGAATAGTGAGGTTAAATCCTTTTATGGTTCTTATTATTTGAACATTAGTCACATCTAGTTGCACCCTTTTTAATAAGCATGTATTTTAACCCCAAAGCATTAGCTATTTTCTTGGGTATTACATAACTACTAGCCCTTGAGTCTACCATACAATTATGTACCAGATGCTTCCCTATTATAAGTTAAAGATATAAGGGGGGAGGATTACCATTTTTCCCATTTTATTATTATCTTGAGGATGACATAGATTTATTGCAGGTGTAGACCCCTTGGCTGGAACCTTTTTTGATATCTAGAAATTCTTTAGAGCCTCCTATAGTAGTTCCCTTTGAGATGGTATAGATAGTGATTCCTACTTAGTGACATTCAAATTAGTCTTCTTCATTTGATCAACTATGCTAAAAAGGATATTACAAACCTTTATTAGTGATTTTTTAGGAGCTTCATCCTCTTTTACAATATTTGGAGTGGGCACCTTTACTCTGAATTGATTCATAGGCACAAAGGGTGGCCTTTGAACTGTATTACTCTTTGTCGATTCTACTACAACTTTAGAAGTTGAATCTTGCTCTACTCTAGGAGGCTGATCATCTTCTATTTCTCTTTTATTGGAATGTGTATTAGCTACTAAAGGATCTCCACCATTGAAAAATGCTTCATCTTGGCTTATCCCACTGAAATCATCCTCCTACCAGTTTAGAAGAGTTGTTTCACTTTGATCAGGTTTTTGTATGTCTGCTTATTCAAGAGTAGATTCTTCTTATTATCCTTGCATGTTTGTTATGCCTTTCACCATCAAGGATTGATTGATTACACCATTGGGGAAAGTGTTTTGATTATGGGGTTGATTGTAAGGATAACACCACTCGTACTCTTGAGCCAAATTATTCTGAATAGGGACACTATCTTTGGAAGCTCTTAACACTGATGAAGAATGGGTGTTTGGAGGTATTGGTTATGAATTTTATATTTATTATTGTTTATTACCCTAATATGTCTAACTATTCCCTTGGTATATAAGGTTAGATGGCTAAAAAGGCATATAGTTTTGGGCTTGCTACCTTTTCATTACCACTAACTCATTTCCAAAGCTCTTAAGTAATGACTTGACTTCATATAGATCATCTAAAGGTGCAAGAGTTAAATCATGTGCCTTGCTCATAGTGTGAATTAGAGAAAGTGCAAGTGGGAAATAGGGGCTATTTATAGAAATAAAGGCATTGGTGGCCTTGGTGTAATTTTACCAACTTGGATTAAATAATTTTCATCTCTTATTGCAATATCATATGCTGAAGGAAATGTGGTTCCACCCATTGACTGAATCATTACAACTATACCACTATTAAGGGATCTCAGGTAATATAAGAAACCATTATTTATAGTGGGTTTAACCAAGACTAAAATTTTATTCTAGGTCTTTTGGAAATGGTAATTAAAGTCAATCATTTGCTCATGAAGAGCTCATTAAATAGTAGTTAACTATTTAACCAAGTAAAATTGGTCACTTTTATCCTCAAAATGGGTACATATTTTAGTTCCTAATTCATCACAAACTTGAATTAAGGTAGGAGTAAGGCCTCTGTAACATTATATAACTTTCCCCTTGAAAGAAGAGACTAGAATTCTGATTACAACATTATCTTGGACCACATTATGGATTGAATAGAGGTTAGTAATATCTTGTATGTGTTTTGAAGTAGTGGTAGAGGTTTCACTATTAAAATATGGCAAGATTTTTAAGGCTCAAACTGGTATATCATCATCTTGGGCCAAAATGAGTGGACTACTTGGATTGAAAGCTATGAAATTCTAATTTCTACCCATTATGGGTGGTATAACACTAATAAGAGTTACCAAAGGGGATGAGAATAAAACCATAAGATATACCTTAGGATGAGAGATGACTACTTTTGATCTCTTTTTAGATGGAAATGACAATTCTAAAAAATCCACCCTCTTACCTTTAGTAGATGATCATGTTTGTTTGCATGGCATATGTCACCTTGAAATCATGAGTCCATAAGCTAGTGGACTTTCTAGGTTCTTTGACATTTGCATAAAACTCATACAATACATGATGAGAATAACATCAATCTCTATGTAATTTTTGGGTCCCATCAGGCATGCCAAAAACTATTATCACATAGGATTGCACTTGTCTTGATCATGTAGCTTGTTATGAAAGTGCCCAATGATACAATGGAAAAACCTCCAAAGTTTTAGGACCTTGGAAATTTGATGTTAATCTTCAGAGAAGGTTGACTTCCTTTCACTAAATCTGATGCAAATTGATAAAGTACCAATTTTATGGAAATCTTACTCTTTAATGATTTCTTATCCTAAAATAAGTTTTTGACAGGGAAAAGGGTTGAAGAATTGAAATTTATAAAAAACTAAAAATATAGTGATTGCACCAAATATTTTATAGTGAGTCTTATTACTTGCTTTGATAACACAAAAGAGAAGAAAATAGGCTGAATTTATTTTAAGCATAGACTCATACAAATTTGGAAATCTGAGGCAATATTTTAGCTATTTTTTAGAAAAGGGAAAAATATATTTATTCCAAACAATATTATCAAGAGGGTAAAATACCACAAATGAATTTTCTTGAGACTAAAATAAAAGACAAAACTTCCGTAAAGAATCAAATAACTTTCACAATAAAAATATTTTAAAGACAAGAAAGGCAAAAATTCAACTTTATTTCTTTCCAAAGGTTACAACTTGTAGTAAATACATTCAAAATGTATAAAATATCACTAACATCAAAAAAAGATAGGTTGTGTCATGGGGTTTTCCCATATTTATACAAAATATGTCATAGAAGACATGTATTTATTGAAACTTGAACACTTAGTTCAAAAAATCATGTAGATCTAAAAATATTCATTTAAAAAGAGGCGAGCTCTTTTATTTTTGGCATCTTGGGCTTGTGGAACAGTTGGAGCATAGCATACATGAGATGGGTGTGATCTTGGGCATAATATGGTGTGGATGGAATTGAAGATCTTCATTCAAGGCTTATCCATCTAATAATGGCTAAAAATAGCACTCCATGCAAGAAGCAAAACCCAAAATAGAACTTGGATTTTCTAAATAAAAGATAACATTGAAATAAAATTTTAAGTTTCTTTTCATACAAACCCTAGCGAGCAAAACCTAAAGTGAGACTTTTACAACTTTCTAAGTATTTATCACTTTTTACAAAAAAATAAATCATGAAATTTATACTTCATGACTTTGCACCTTTTAAGCATTTCACATTTATCTAAAAATAAAGTACAATTTGCACTTGTGCTTTTTGCAACTTTCACTTTATGAAAAAATATAAAGTGTAAAAATATGTCTTTCTCTTTCTAAAAAATAATTATAAAAATACAACTATACTTTTGCAATTATAATTTGAAATGTCTTTGAAATGAATTTACACATGATAACATTTGAAAATATCAAAAGAGAGGGAAAATCAATCAATTTTCTGAACTTCTTCAACTTTCTTATCCTTTACAGCCTACAACTTCTCTATATATGCATCAAAGGCCTTGAATATTTCCTGTATTCACTTTGCATCTAGCCCATAAGAATAAATATTGGAGGCTACACAATCTACCTGGACATCAAATAATTCTCTTCTAAGAAATTTTACACCCTGTATTTTAATTCTCATCTGATCAATTACCTTCTCATACTTGATGAACCTATGAATGGAACTTAAGACAAAGATTGTGTCTTTTCCAGACTCCTCAGCTATTGCCTTAAAATGATTTTTAACTTGTTCCCCCTGAAGGATATTTTTGGCATCATCCATTGGTCAACATGACATTAAATTCATCATGCCATCAATCTCATATAACACATTAATAACCTTGTCATGAGCCTCCTTGGTTCTCTCAACAGACTTTGCCAGTACTCTTTTATGAAACTAAGTAGCCCTATGCAATTCCTTGTATTAAGCATCACTCTTCAATATTTTCTTAGAAATGAGGGTATCTATGTCAATTGATATTATGGCTATAAATTTGGGATAATATAGATTCAAATTCTAAATCTCTCCTTCATAGATATTGATTTATTCCTTCAAAATTTTCTTCCTCTCCATGATGACTGCATAGTGTTCTACCATGACTGTAAGAATTATATTACCTCTTATGATCAGATCCTCAAACTATTATTTTGTATACCTTCCCATGTGAGCAATATACTATACAAAATCAACAGTAGATTGATCTAGACTGATTACCTACGTTGCATGTGGTTATTATGATGTTTCACTAGTCTTTATGAACTGGTTGAGTGCTTCAGTCAACTGATCTATATTTCTTTTCAAATCATCCTTGGTGGATTTATCATGATCAATTATAGATAAGAGAGAGTTTATACCTATCTACACATTATGTTTGATCCACTCTCTTGTCTGCCAACCAAGGTGTATATGAGAAACTTAATAATCTACCACCACAAGATCTTCTTTTGATTTGACTAGTGGGGGAATTATAATCTCAACATACCTCTCTTCCTTATAATTATTAAATGTTATTAAAATGGTCCTGGGAGTGGGTTTTGACTTCTTCTTGACTTTTGACATGCCTAATTCTAAAGTACTTGGATTAATCATTATTTTCTGCTTTTTACCCATTGATTGGGCTAACCAACTAGGGGTAGCCTTCTACTAATCTGAAATGGTCACCAAAGAATTTATAGTTGATGTATCTTCACTAACTAATACTGTGAACAAGGGAGATTTTTGGGATGATGATACTAATAGTTACCCAAGAGGTGCCTGTGAGGGTACACCCTCACCAATAGTTTACAATCCAATATCTACACCAAGTATTTAGGTTTCTCCAACCTCAATTGATGGTATAGATGAAATAATGGAAATGGTGGAAGTGGAGGCAAAAGAGATAGTTGTGCCTATTGGGGGAGTGGAGGATGGAATAAACATAGGAGTTGTGAATTTAGGAACTAGTGGAAGGGTGAAATCTAGATCATTAAATGTGTTAATTAGGTGTGTGGGACCACTCAAGGTTTGTGAGCTGAAAATAATGGGTTGGGATGAAGGGGAAATAGTACTCATCTTAGGGGTTTGGTTTCCCTACAAAATTATAGTCAAGATGACTAATTCTATGACAATGTACTATTAGGTGGTGTTGGGAATTAATGGTGATGAAATTGAAGGAATTGTAAATGGAATGGAAAGTGGGAATGGATAGAATGGAGAAGGTAAAGTGGGAGGAAGGGAAAGTAAAGTGGAAACTTGAAATTTCACTATAGAAGGACCCTAAGTGTCCACTTGACTTGTTTTTTATTATTACACTTAGCTTATTGGTGTGGGTCAAGTGGTAGGTGAAGTGGAAATGAGTTGAGGGGTTGACACTTGAGGTGGAGGAGATAAAAATTATGGAGCAATTGAAACTTGAGATGTTTGAGGAGTAGAGATATTTGGTGGGGGTGTTTAAACCTCTTGTACAATGGGAGTAGGATAAGGGGTAGTAGTGGTGTGATCTAAGGAATTTGACTCAAGAGAGGATGGTTAATATCGTGTTAGTTTCAAAATGAAAACAAAATGAAAGAAACACACTAACTGGCATAACATCTCTAGGCCTAGACACTAGGGAGATCTTAGTTAACAAAAATGAATAAAACACACAACTAAAATGCAAAATAAACCCTCTTTTACCTTCCTTGGATGATCCAAAATGCTTGTTATAATGATTTGCTCAGCTTGTGCTCACGAAGTCTTCATGAAAGGAAGCTTGGCTACCTCCATCTCTCTTTGGCACCTTTGGATTTTGGCTTGACTTGGCTTGGAATAAATTTGGCATGGTAACACTAGTTTTATGAAGCTTTGTAATCAATTTTACATTATAAATTTTCATAATCATGTCTTAAAATTCATGCGGTAAGGCCTCTTATTTATAAATTTTTGAGAATGTCTAGAATCAACCTAAACTATCCATCCTAAGATTGAGATGTGTGGTTGAGGATTAATTCAATTTTTGGAATTAAGTTTATAATTATCCTCATCATGAAATTAGAATAAGGGGAAATTAAGAGGCATGGAGGTCATCATGGAAGGCATTGATGAGGCATGGAGGGCATGAATCCTAATATTTATGGCCTAGGGATGTCTTTCCAAGAAATGAGGTCGCCTGATGATGCATATATTCAATATTTATTTCCAAAACAAATTATTCAACAAGTTTCCATGGAATTATTGATTAGGCTCTAATTTGGTTAAATTATCGCTTAAGCATGCTTAAGCACTTTATGCACAAATTGCTCAAATTGATTAGAATGCCTTATTATTGGTCCAAAATTTAATTGGATTGGAATTGGAAGGTGATGTCAGATGCATTGGATCCATTGTCCCATTTAGGATATTAATGAAAACAAATAAAAAAGGCATATGTCTTATGTAAGAGATTTGATAGGAAAGATCAATCTAGAGAACCTAGGTGTAAAATTAGCATTTTGACTGGAAATGATCTGACCAAAGTTAGCTGGCCTATAAATTGCATTACCCCATTTAGGTATACCCTGGACAAAATTGGTATTTGAATATGTTAGTTTCACATCATTTATCATGTTTTAGTGTTTTTAGGCCAAATTTTGCATTTTGGGTGGAAATTGACCAAAAGCCTAATTAGAGGTTATTGGTGGCTAGATTTAGGTGTCTACAATTCGCCCCTATTTGAGAAGGTGTTGTAAGCTATAAGCACAGTAACATCTTATCAAAAAATGAAAAGGTCCTATATTCCTATAACTACAATGATGATAAACTAACTATATGATGCTACATCAATGGAATGGTTGGCACAAGTAAGTCGACAAACGGTCCCTTAAAAAGAAAGAAGAAAAATGATGGGACCAAAGAAAGTAAATATGATGGGGTGAAAACATAATTATATTTAAAAAGTAGTCAAAATCATTGATAATGCAAGTAGGATGGTCTACAATGGTTTTCCCAAAGGTGGTTATAAGCATTGTACACTAATAGTGGCAACGTGGTGTGATAACACAATGATTTGACTAAAGGTGGTTATAATCATTGAGAAAATGGAGCTACCCAAATTAAGACAAACGAATAAGGGAACAACATGCCCTTGTATGGGTAAAAAAATTAAAGTGGTGACAATACAATGATTTTCCCAAAGGCAATTATAATCATTAAGAAATGCAAGTGGGATAGTGTGCAGTGATTTACCCATAGGTGGTTATAATCATTGGATCTTGATTATGAAAAACATAATAAATTTGGTTGAAGATGATGATAACATAACATAGAGGGTAATGATGAATTGGAACAATGTACTAGTAGGGAGATGCTAATCTGAACTAATAAAGGTTGAAATTCTTTCATTTTTATTTACTCTATTTGGGATATGATTAGGATGGAATCGGGATGTCAGTGTTGAAGAGATACTACTATTGCTAAATAGATTTCTTAAAGTTGAAGTTTATTATAGATGTGTTGGTAGGCATCATGGTATAACATCATGAGGACTTGGATGAAATATGCATAAGGATTGACTCCCATAACCCAATACTCAATACGAAAAAATGAACCAATGATACAGAACATGATGACAATGTAATCATATGAATATGGATGGATTTGAGTATAAGTGTGGGCAAGGAATCACCCAATGAACACACATAAACTGAATCAAGGCAATAGTACTAAAAGCAAACAAACAAGCACACAAACAAAATAACAAAGAAATAAATAAAGAAACACTCAAAAGAAGCCATATGAACAGTGCCCTTAGAAAATAGGTGACAACTTTAACAAATAAACAAAATGGGGGAAATAGAAGAAAAGGAAGAGGGTGGTTGAGTTGTCTCCATATGCACTAGGAAAGTGGATGTTGCCTACATAATTCCATGGATATAATATCCAATAAAAAAACTTTAGGCCAAATGTAGTTCTCCTAGGGAATGGGAATAATGTGACAATTGATGAAAACAAATAGAATGGATGTGAGAGAAGAAGAGGAATATTCTTGTAAAATGGCAAGTACATGAGAGAAAAAAGCCAAAAAGGATGGGGAAACTAAATGACAAGTGATTTTCTTGTAACTTAGTAAGGGTTCCTAGAATCCTTAAGGCAAAAAAGTGGTCAATGTTTTTTTCTTTTCTAATGATTTTTCAAATGTTTTTTAAATTATTTTTGAATGTCTCAACTTAATCAAGAATGACAAGACACTAAATAGTTCAATCTCCTGAGATGGTGAGAGTGTTTAAACTAAGGTTGCTAGTAAAATGATGAGAGCATGGCTTAGGTTGCTCATAAAATGATAAGAGTGTGGTGGAAAGGGTGACTAAGCTGACCTCAACAAGTTTTGAGTGCTACTTACATAGCCCTAGAGTAAGACCTCAAGTCACTATAGTTCTACCCTTACAGTGGAGGAATTTGACTAGTGTAGTAGTCAATTCAAACAAAACAGGCACAGTTTGTAAAAAGGCATAGTATGACATATGAAGTGATGAGTTGGTACATCAAGGCTTAATGTTACCCCTAGTTTTCCCATAGGTAGTTATAACTAGTACACAATGGCATAGATCAATGGTACTAATTTTCCCAAAGGCATTTACAATTAATAGCAAGACCGGTGGTAAGAAAGGAATAACAAACAAAGGATGCAACTGCTGAAACTTCTATCATACTATTCCAAAATATGATCTCTATATGATGTACTTAAACCAAGTGATGAAAATGATTAGATATATTGATGCTAAAAATGTGTAATGAATGGCAAAAACCAAGGTTAAATGGGCTAAGATTTAGAACATATTGGGCTGGTAGGTCAGAATCAAAAATTGGATATGGATAAGAGGATAGATAAGGATGATATTTGTATAAATAAGAATAGTGATAAAATGGCATAGCTAAAATGGTCCTTATAGACAATACACCTTAGCACTCAATCATAGTACCACTTGAGATGAATAATATTCATCAACTCAAGAAGTTCATCTCTGTCTGGTGTGGCAAGCTTATATGCTTCTAATCCATAATCTTTAGTAATAATGAAAGGCCCTATCTAGTTTGGTTTGAATTTAACTTTATTATTATTCTCAGCCATGGTATTATTTTGGTTTTCTTGAAGAACAAGATCACCAAGTTCAAATGTTTGATATTTAACATGCCAATTATAGTGGCCTTTGAGTTAGTTCTGATATGCTTGAAGATTTTTGAGTGTAGCTATGCATTTCTCATCAATTAGGTCTAGCTCTTGCAGGAAAGCTACTCAAAAGTCATGATTATCTAGGACATGCTTGAAAGAGATGCACAATGAAGGAAATTCAACCTCAATGGGAAGGATGGCTTTAGTACCATAAAAAAGAGAGTATGGAATGGCTCCTATGGGGGTATGATGACAGGTATAGTATGCCCAAAGGGCAAGAAATATCTAGAGGTGCCAATCATGATTGACATCATTGACAATCTTTTTGAGAATATTGATAATGGTTTTGTTAGATACCTCAGCTTTGCCATTACCTTGAGGTAATATATTGTAGAAAAATATTATATGATGTTATATTTAGTACATATATAATCTACATCCTCATTCTTGAATTATCCTCCATTATCAGATATAATGTCAGAGGGGATATCGTAACAGCAAATGAGATGGTTAAAGATGAATTTAGAAATTTGCTTTCTAGTCATGTAAGTGAGGGATATAGCTTCAACCCACTTAGTGAAATATTTAGTGGTGGTATGGATATGTTTATGGTCATCAAATGAAGTGGGGTTGATCTTCCCAATGAGGTCAAGTCCCCATGTAGAAAATGGCCATGGTGTCAACATCAGTTTCAAAGTTTTGGCTAGGTCATGAATTAGATTAGCATGCCATTGACATTTGTCACACTTTTTTACATATACAGTGGCATCTTCATCTATTGTTGGCCAATAATAACTAGTAAACAAGAGATTTTTGGATAAGACTACCCTATTATAATTAGTGCCACATACTCCTTCATGAACTTCTCTTAATGTTAGTGTAGACTCTACCCAAGTTAAACAATGAAGCAGAGTTCCATCAAAACTATGATGGTGAAGGGTGGATCCAAGTAGAGTATAACAAGTGGAATGATGAATGAAGGATTTAGTTTGTTTTTGAGATAATTTATGTGATATAAATTGGTCATGAAGGTAGTTGTAAAGGTCTGAGTATCAGATAGAATTAAGACCAACAATATCACAAACCATTGAAATGGTTGAAGGTTCATAAACTGGTGCTCATAAATTCTCAATGAGGAACTGATACTCTCTAGATTTATCTATTTGTTAAATTAGATAGGAAATAGTAGCCATGGCATCTACAATTTTGTTACTAGCCCTTGGTATGTGCTCAAACTAAATATTGGCAATTTGTTGCTTAAGAGTGTCGACCATGGCTTTATATCGAACCAACTTGTCATCTTTGGTCTAAAAATGATTTATGACCTAATTGATGATTAATTTAGAATCACCATAAACTTAGAGATGAGATATATTCCAATGCACTACTTGTCAAAGTCTTGAAACCAATGCTTCATACTCAGCCATGTTGTTATTACAAGGAAATTTGATTCTGAATGATTTAGGGATGAGATCCCCCTATGGTGTAATAAACAATAGGCATGACCCTGATCCATGTGTAGTAAATGAACTATCAAAATAAAATTTCTAGGGCTTATCCTCAAGGGGTGTGTCAATGATGGTCATTATGGATTCAATAGGAAATTGAAATGTGAGTCACTGTGTGTCTATGATAGGTGTTTCATGAAGTTGATCTGCAAGAACTTGTCCCTTGATTACCTTGTGATTAACATACTCTATGTCAAACTCACTGAGAAGCATGATCCATTTAGCTATTATTCATTGAAAAACTATTTTAGATAGTAGATACTTGAGTGGATCTACTTTTGAAATGATTTTGGTCTTATTATTTAACATGTAATGGTATAGTTTCTGAGTTACGATGGCCATGGCCAAAAAGCTTTTTCAATAGGTGCGTAGTTATGTTCATATGTAACCAAGGTATATCCTAGATAGTATACAACATGATCTTTTTCATTATCATCATGTTGAGCCAAGAGTGCCCCCAAAGCATGGTCAGTAGCTGAGAGGTATAACAAGAATGGATTTCCTGACATAAGAGGTAATAAAATAGGTGGATTAACAAGATAGTCTTTGAGTTATTAAAAACCTATTTGGCAATGATCATTCCAATGAAATTCAACTCCATTTTTCATAAGGTTTGTAAATAGATGGCACTTGTCTACTAATTGAGAGATGAAGCATTAAATTGATTGGATCTTACTTTGCAAACTATGAAGTTGCTTTAAATTGGTTGGTGGTGGCATCTTAGTTATAACATAGACTTTCATTGGCTCAACTTCAATACATGTATGAGACATGATGAATCTAAGTAATTTGCCTAAATTTACATCAAACACACATTTATTTGGATTGAGTCTAACTTTATACTCATGTAATCTTTCAAATATCTTATGCAACACTGCTAGATGGTCAGCCCTGGTTTTGGATTTTCTTGATATGTCATTGACATAGTCTTAATAATATCATGCATCATATAATTGAATATAGTAGTCATGGCACTTTGACATGTAGCTACAACATTATTAAGGACAAATGACATTACCTAATAACAAAATGTTCTCCATGGAGTGGTGAATGCTATTTTATGTTGGTCTTGTAGTGCTATTCTGATTTGGTTGTATCCTAAAAATCCATCCATGAGTGAAAGCATTTCATAACTTACCATGGAGTCGATGATCATGTCAATATTAGGTAATGAAAAATCATCTTTAAGACAAGATTTTTTGATGTCTCAAAAACTAGTATAGATTATGATCCCTTCAAGCTTTTTACTGATAGGTATCACATTAGAGATCCATTCTAAGTAGTCAATAGGTTGGATACATCTTGATTCTAAGAGTTTTTCCAACTCTTTTTTTACCAATACAATAATGTGAGGTTAAATCTTACATAGCTTTTGATTTACTAATTTGGTGTTAGGATTAACCATAACGTGGTGTATAACTAATGTGGGATCCAAACCTGGCATGTTAGAATAGGCCCATGTAAAGATATCTATAAATTATCTCAAAAAAGCTATAAAGACTTCATGTTCCTCCTTAGTGAGGGACATGCCTAAATTTATCCATTTTAGGTCTGATAAAGTCCCAATATTTACCTCTATTGTATCTTCGACTAGAAGGGTCAAACCATATTCTAGGATAGTATGCAATGATTGAAACTATTGGATTATGTAAGGGTCCTCTGTTAGGACTTGCTCTTCAACTTAACCTAGGCATGATTAATCTAAGTCCCATAATGGGAGATCTAGCCATGTGATAAAAATAGTTAGAAATTCTTGAAGAATTTGATCAAATACTTTTTGTTGCTCAAATCTGAAATCGGATCCACAGGCAAGTTCATCATTGGTGGTCTCCTAGTGTAAATTCAAAAAAGAATGAACACCCTCATCTAATGGTGCCTGAAATAGGTTTTCACCACTAAACTAGCCTTTATCTTTACTTTTTTCTTGGTCAAAAAGTGCCTCAAAGAGGTTTTCACTTTTGGACCTAATGTTTTACTTATTTATTTTTGGCTAAGGGTAGTCACTCACTCTCAAAAATAGGATCTAAGCTCCAATGTAATTGAGAATCTTGATTTGTGATCTCCCAATAGAATGTTGTCTCTAAGGCCTAAGAAGTCACAAAATGCCTCATCATTTTGGAACTCATCAATCAGTAGATTGGATTCTTATTGGTCCCAATATATCAATTGGGGATAATATAATGGTGGGTTACGATGAATGGCCAGGGTAAGGGTACAAATAACATTATTATCAAACAAGTTGGTTTTAGCTAGGTCATCAAAGGTGAGGCTATGATCAAACTTTGCTTCACTGTTGACATCATCATCATTAGTCACTAGTGATAGAGTTCAAATAATATATGTGGGGTCACACCCAAGTAGTTTAAATCCAAGTCCATAAGGTCTTTCATACTTAGTCATAGAAATTAGCTTGATGGTTCCTTGCTGATTTGGTCTAAGGCCTTTTCCTTCATAATTGTGACACTCCATGATCCTATTGGGAATAGGATAATTAATACTTTTATAAAAATTAGCTTGGTTGTCATTATATAACCATGATTCATCCCCTTTAAGAGGGTTAGGTTCTAGGCCAGATGCTGGTACAAATGTAATAGGTCTGTTATCTTTGTTTTTTTATTGTGAATGAATATATGGAGTGACTTTAGGTCACCCAAAGGTTTTTGGATTCTGAGGAAGATTGGAAATATGAAATGTATCATGGGTCACATACTCTCTTGGTCCATTATCTGAAATGGTGAAATGATTAGAAGCTTCAGGAGGTGACATGTAGGAAAGGGAATCAAAGGTATTAGGATCTATGTAATTATCTGGTGAAGGATCAATAAGTATAGCCTTTTATTTTTCCTACTTAGAACTTGGATTTATGAAATACTGATAATTATATCATTTTAGACTCAAGATGTTTATAGTGTTCATATGGGTGTAAATCTCCTAAAATATTCACTTCCATCCCTAACTAGAAAAACTTGATATATTGGTGAAACGTTGATGAAACTGCATGAATCTCATGTAACCAAGGCCTACCTAGAAGCCTATTATATGATAACTCAATATCAAGCACATGGAAAAGTGTATCATAGGTCAAAGGCCCAATGATAACTAGAAAAATAATGGTGCCTTGTGATTCTCTTTCTTGATTATCATAGGCTTTGATGGTTATTATTTTTAGCTAGAGATCTGCCATTAT
Organism: Torreya grandis; assembly: GCA_037957365.1. Taxonomy (NCBI): domain Eukaryota; kingdom Viridiplantae; phylum Streptophyta; class Pinopsida; order Cupressales; family Taxaceae; genus Torreya; species Torreya grandis. The sequence goes on from JARHVA010009688.1 coordinate 67,317, forward strand.
GTACCCAAAAAGTTTGATGAGCTTTAGAGACACTATGTTGGGGCCTGATCCATTGTCTATAAGGACATGTTTCACTTTTTGTTGCTTTATATAAACTTTTATAAATAATGGGTTATTATGGAGCAGGCCAAGGGAACACATATTGCTTTAGTTGAATGTGACTTATTGGGCTGAAGCTAGGTGTCCAACCAAAGCTTGAAATTTATTAGGGGATATGTCACTAGCAATAGTAGATTGGGTCAAAAAATCATTCAAGATGTTCTTGTGGATTATTGACATTTGAAACAAATCTAAAATAGAAATTTGTGTTGGTGTCTTCTATAATTGTTCCACAATATCAAACTTCTTATCTTGGTTAGTAGTGAATGGTTTATTCTAAGGTTGAACTATTGGTTGGATGACAGGCAAAGTGGTAGATGATTATGGGCCTGGGATAGTAATCTTTGACCTCCAAGTTTTGATTGCATAATCAGGATTAAATACTAGACCATTTTTTCTAAACAATGTTGGGAATGGTGTGAGACCAGATAGGACAAGTCTCAATTACTAGTGAAATCATATATGGTCACATGGAAATGACAAGTTGTTGATATAAGGTCCAAAGGGGGAAGTCCTAGTTTGCTAGTTTGTCTGTATGCACTCCCAAGTCAAAGAAGGATTATCCTTGTAATTTGGTTGAATGTTGTTGTTTAACAATGGTCTAGGCTAGTTAGTGCTTGGTCTATAATTAATGGACATGGTATTAACACTACCCCCTGAAATATGACCTACAACCCTATTGTAGTCATATGCAACTACATGGTAGGTTTTTTGGTTATTACTGCTTTGACCTTGGTTTTGTCCATTATTCTGTTATTGTGGGTTATACTATTGATTTTGTCGATTCTACTAGTTTGGTCTTTGATTTGATACTATTGATTTTGTTGTTGTAATGGCCATTGTTGTTGTTGTTGATCATTTTGTTTATATTGATTGTTATGTTAGGGAAAGGGGGTTTGATTGAAAGTGGAAGCACCATTATCTAATGTTATCTCCCCATTCTCTAACATATTATCAATTAAATTCTTGATTTGGATACATATTCATAGATTATGCCCATTGACCTGAAGATAGTCACGTAATTCATTTTCATGGTACCAATCAGGATAAGAAATACCTTATGGATAATGCTTTGGTATAGGCCATCTAATCAAATTAGTGGTAGTAATCTTACAAAATATAGACTCAATAGGTTTTCTTAGGTCACTAAAGACATGATGTGTAGTCATAGTTCTCCTAGGAGGAGGGGTTTACAATGGTAAAGGCTATTGTATTTGTTGTGTAGGTCTTAGTTGTTGTGCTTGCAGCATTAGTTAGAGAGGTTTTTGGGTAGGAGTAAGCTGAAAAGGTGGTACAGATGATGTTTTCACTATTTGGACATGATAGGATTTGGTTAATCCATTTTCCACAACATTCTTATTGTGGTTGAATTGCTTTGGTATTTCGTGGTTATTGACCTATGTCAATTGTGATGCTTGCACTTGAATGGAATGTTAATGTTGGCTATTTCCCTGATTGGTACTTTGATTTTGATTAGTTGAATTAAGCTTGATGACTCCTTTATTGATAAGTGCTTGCTCAATCAATAAACATTTATCAATGATCTCTTTGAAAGTATGTGCACATTGTAGTTCCAGATGATAAGCTATCTCACTATGTAAATTTTTGGTAAACACAATGACTAATTGTTTATCTGGTAAACTATGGGTGAAATATCTTGCAAGGGCTCTCCATCATTGTAGATAACTTACGAAACTCTCACTAGACTTTTGTTTTGTTTACATTAAGTCCACTAATGAAATCTCATGATCAAGATTATAGGAAAAGTGCTACACAAAATAATCAGAAAGATCATCAAAATCTATTACCAAATTTTTGGGAAACTTTAAAAGCCACTCTAAGGCTTGTCCAGCCAAGCTCCTTAGAAACAATATAAAAGGGTATATGTCACTATATGCCACTGGTTGACATGCAACAAAGAATTTAGTTAAATGGGCCTTAGGGTTACCTTTCACTTTGTATTTGCCAAATTTTAGTGGTTTTTATCTTGGAGGAAATGGTATCTGCAAATACTCCATGTTGAATGGATATGAACACATGTCATCCAAATTGAACTTTTTAGTCTATTTCCTAGCCTGAATGGTAGTAATTACATCCTTCATTTGTTACAATTCTTAGAATAAGAAACTAGAAAAAATATTGGTTTGAGGGAGAATATTCGTTTGGGTAAATGGTTGGGAGGTCAAAAGTGAGACAATTTGACTAGGGTATGATGGAAATACCTATTGGGGTATATTAGTTTGGTTGAGGAATGGACCAATAATATGCATATGTGGATTAGGATGTACTTGAAGTTTCACATTTGGTTGTGTAATATTCTAGTTTGGGTTAGAGATAAAGGTTTGACTTGGAGGATTTTGTGGTTGGGATGGAGGGATATAACTATACTATGCCTATTTTGGTTGAAAAGGGACATGTTTCCAAGTAATCAAACCTTGCTATTGAGTTAGAATTTGTGGACCAAGACCTTGTCCTTAACTTTTTGGCACATTTTGAACCAATGGTTGTCTAGTAGGTACTTGAGAAAGATGGGGACCTCCTTGTTGCATGAATCCCTATGGGGAAGTGAAAATAGATTACATATTTGGCATCTATCACTGACCAATATTTACATATTGATGACTAGTCATTGCTTGGTTTTGGATTGGTATATTAGTCTGAAACTAAAGAGGTATGTTTGTCATTACCTAGTGAGGTGGAACATTAGTTGTCCTTGATTAAGGTGGTAATGTATTTATCCTCTATTGTGTTGATACACTAGATTGTGCCTACTATTATGGAATACTACTCGTTACTTATTGAGGAGTAAGATTCATCACATTCTATCATTAAGGTATGGCATTGGTCATTTTTTAATTACTTAATCCTATAGGTTGTACACTTGAGGGACCAACCAGTTGAGATTGGGATGTAGAAACTCCTATTCCCTAGTATGATGATCTACTCATGAGATTGACTACAGGCACATGCTGTTGGCTAGTTGTTTGTGTGTTAGTACCACTTTGATTAGGATTGGATGTTGTTTGCATATTGTCCACTATGTTTGGCTCACTATTATGTGTAGAGGCTGAAGACACTTCTTTAATAATAGGCATATGCATCAAGTTATCTATCAAAGCAGTTTTTATGAATGGGTCAAAACTTGGATTCTCTTATCCAGTTAACTCTATCAACACTCTTGTTGAAGGAACTAGGTCAATAAGAGGCTTACTTATCATGTACATATGATTGAAATTTTGTGATAGATTCAAGTAGGTTTGATATGATATCTACATTTGGTTAAAGTGATCTTTGTTGATTTTTTTCCTTGATTAGATATATTAGGGTCTTGATACATTATTTGGACTAGAGGCATATGATTGCTAGAAGAAGCCTATTGATCATAAATGATATTGTGGGGCACTCTAACTAGGCTTGGTAATTCTCATGGGGGAAGTTTGCTGGAAACTTGGCCCCTACCTCTATGGCTCTAACCAAAATCTCATCTTTGTTCTCTAACAAATGTTGCTCAAACAAAAATGGATCATATGTGGAAGCTGTATTAGTATATTATAACTATTGAAGAATTGGATCATCCATTATGGGTATTATAGCTAGGTATTATGTGGTTTATTCTTGGTATTGTTCTGAATAAGGTGGTGCGTTAACTAAATAGTTAGCCAATGGATCTTGGCTTTGTGCCCCTAATTGAGTATTATAAGAGGAATAAGAATCTATCTCGTAAAGAATATTATCTACGTAAGGGTCTTGTACCATTTCTTCCTACATCACCACCTTACTAATCCTATATTATACATGAGTCCACTATGAGTGTAGGAATACATGTTGGGATCCATAGTCAATGTTTTGCAATAAAAGGTCAAAGAGTTATACAAACTCTAAAAAACATAAAAATATAAAATAGATGATGTTTCAACTTGGTCTAGATTCATCAAAGGTATCAAAAGGTTTATGCAAATATTTATGAGGACGTGAAGTATCTAACATGTCACTATTCACACAAACATAAGAAAGTAAATGGACTAAAAATTGAAATGCCAAACTCTAAGGTTGAAGTGTTTCAAATCAGTCTAATCTAGAAATTTAAAAGTTGCTAGGTCTTTTGGCCAAATATGATGTCAAAATCTAAACTCAAACAAGGCATGCACTAGGACTCTTGGCCAAATGATTTCAAAAGCTAGACTTTGAAATAGATGAAATTTTTAATCTAACGAATTTGAAACACTTCTAAAAAATACTTAGCATTTGATTCTTGGACATGAACTTGATCAACTAGGTATAAGGTATGAAACAAAAGGTACTTTAGATATAGTTTATTTTCTCATAAATAATGACATAAAACTTGGCTCCTTTTATAAATAAGCTAGACAAAAGTGAATGATATAACTGTGCTAGACAAAAGATCATAAATGTACGGATTGGTCTGAAAATGTAGGAATAAATTTGAACTATATGCAAGAGGGTATATGAAACAATATTTGAAATATTTTGGGTAGTGTAATGATGTTACACTACCCAAAAGGTGTGACAAAAAAGTTTGTTTCAAAAACTCTCTAAGGCAAAGATAATTTCCCACAATTTGGATAGCATAACACTACTTTTCTTAACTCAAAATGTTGTGGTACATAGACTCAAAGTACAAGTGTTTAACATAAAATGGCTTAAGTCTATCAAGTGATGACAATGATTATGAGTATTAAATGGCCCTTAACCAAAATGGAATATTGAACCTAAGTTCCCTCAAGTTTAGTGCAAATGGTGAATCCAATTAACACATCAACCTTATGAACTTATAAAGGTGAAATTTTAAATTTAGATTATAAGTGAAGGACTTAAAACAACTTTGGTAAAGGTCTGGACTCAATTGGGTAGCATAACTGTGCCAAAGTGGATGATATGAATCCTAAGCTTTTGATGAAATTTTGAATAAGGCAAATTGATGATCTCACGCATGTAGTATAATGCCTCTTTATTTAAAGGAAAATGATGACCATGTGTTTTGGTTTGAATTTTTTGTTTACATAAATTTTTGACTTTAAACAAGACTTTAATCTAGGACAAGACCAACTAATTAATTTCTCTTAGATCCTAAACTGACAAGGTTGCTTGGTATTTTTGGAATTAATCAATATAGATCATTTGAGAGGATTTTAATTGTTCATCCAAAAGTAAATGCGTATTATATAGTAGGGTTTTTATACCCCCCATTCTCTCAAATGACAGTACTACGGCATGGACCTTGAGGTGCACCTTACACCAAAAATACTTCCATAGCAAGTGGGGATTTGTCTAATATCTAACAAGTTTTTGAACATTCTATGGGAATTAATTGTATAATCACTTTCACACCAAACAATTCAAAAGAAAAGCATGGATTTTGGGTATATATCACTTGGCTTATTGCAAAAAGGTTTGGTCATTTTTGCAACCACTACATCTTGTTGTTCACTCAGTATAGTGCAATGTCCAAAGTGCCACTACATATTGTGTGCAAGTCTAATTAGGAGCCAAATGAAGTCAATGCTGAGAGGTGACACCCTAGGTTAAAGCTTCCCTAAAAACTCGTGGGAGGTGATGAAGTCCCACTCACAAGCCAAGTTTGCATAAAAATAAAGAAATCATGAAAGTAGAAAGACTTTAGGGTTGTTTCCAAGGTCACTCAAACTTTGATGTTTTTTTGGGGAGTGTTTTAGATGACTTTCTTTCTAAGACTTGGACTAGGATACTTGCAATAGGAATGGTGCTTTTGATTCCAAGGGTTCCCTAAAGGTAACAAATGGAAGAACATACATGTGACGCCCCTCTTTTTGCCAAACAAAGATTTAACTTAAACAACTAAGTAAATAAAATAACATGAAAAGGTGAGTTCATTTATAAACCCAAATTGAAAATGAGGTGGTGTTCATTTGACCCCTTGGTCTTAGTTGTAACTTTGAAAACTAATGCTAAAAACTCACTTAAGCACCTAAATATTACTTTAAGCACCTAAAATAATGTTCCTAATTCATTTTAAGCATGTAAAAGGTGATCTAAACATGTTTTTAGCAAATGTCAAGCTTGGTCCTATAATAAAAATGTTAGCATGTCCTTTAGCCTTGAAGCTCTTTAGGTTTGAAACAATGAACTTAAAAAAAATACCTCTCAGGTTTATATTTTAAGAAAAAAATAGTGACCAACATCGGTTATATAACCAATTATGGTTACACTTACTAATGGGTGATGGTTATCTAATCAACATTTGTTAAACTAATATGACTGACAACAACTATCCAACTAATGTTGGTTTTACTAACTAGATGTCAGTTACTATGTAAACTTGTGGCAAACAAAAATGGCAAAACAAAGTTAGAAAATCAGTTTGAAAGAGTTTTAATGATCTAAATGAAGATTTTAAAGCTACAAAATGATAGTATTCATGTGTGGGATGCATCTAGTCCCACCAAGCATGCCATATGTGATCTAAGGAATTTTACTCAAGAGAGGATGGTTAGTATCGTGTTAATTTCAAAATGAAATAAAATGAAAAAAACACACTAACTAGCATAACATATCTAGGCCTAGACACTAGGGAGAGATTATTTAACAAACATGAATAAGACACACAACTAAAATGTAAAATAAACCCTCTTTTACCTTCCTTAGATGCTCCAAAATGCTTGTTGTAGTGACTTGCTTGGCTTATGCTCATGAAGTCTTCATCAAAGGAAGATTGGATACCTCCATCTCTCCTTGGCACCTTTGGATTTTGGCTTAGCTTGGAATCAATTTGGCATGGTAACACTATTTTTATGAAGCTTTGTAATCAATTCTACATTATAACTTTTCATAATCATGTCTTAAAATTCATGTGGTAAGGCCTACTATTTATGGATTTTTGAGAATGTCTAGAATAAACTTAAACCATCCATCTTGAGACTGAGATGTGTGGTTGAGGATTAATTTAAGTTTTGAAATTAAGTTTATAATTATCTTCATCATGACATTGGAATAAGGGGAAATTAAGAGGTATGGAGGGTATCATGGAAGGCATTGATGAGGCATGGAGGGCATGAATCCTAATATTTGTGGAATTTATGGCCTAGGCATGTATTCCCAATAAATGAGGTCACCTGATGATGCAGATATTCAATATTTATTTCCAAAAAAAATTATTCAACAAGTTGCCATGGAATTCTTGATTAGGCTCTAATTTGGTTTAATTAGCTTTTAAGCATGCTTAAGCACTTTGTCCACAAATTACTCAAATTGATCAGAATGCCTTGTTATTAGTCCAAAATTCGACTAGATTTGAATTGGAAGGTGATGTTATATGTGTTGGATTTTTTTTATCCCATTTAAGATATTACTGAAAACAAATACCAAAGGCATACATCTTATGCAAGAGATTTGATAAGAAAGAACAATGCAGAGCACCTAGGTGCAAAATTAACATTTTGACTCAGAATGCTCAAACCAAAGTTAGCTAGCCCATAAATTGCATTGCCCCATTTAGGGATACCCTAGCCAAAATTGGCATTTTAATATGTTAGTTTCACATCATTTAGCATGTTTTAGTGTTTTTAGGCCAAATTGTGTATTTTGGATGGAAATTGGCCAAAAGCTTGATTGGAGGTTATTGGTGGCTAGATTTAGGTGTCTACAAGTGGAAATAGGAATTAAAAGTATGGGCTCTAAAGCTATATATCCCTATGGTACTACTAATATGAGATCAATTGGTTCTTCTAAAACTCCTCCCTACCTGATCAATTCCCCTTTCTTTACTTTAGTCTTCTTTTTCTTCTTCTTCTTATACTTAGGTTCCTCTAAAGCTTCATTGGGTCCTTCCACTGATAGAGTAAAACCTTATCCTTTGAGCTTTGAAATATTATATTTAACCCCTATTGTCTCTCTTGTGTCTTGCACACCCTTGATTCTTATTTGATTTGATATTTATATTAATGACAGTGGTTATTCTATCAAATAGAGAGAAGGATTCATGAATTGACTACCTTACTGGTGGTAGATGTCTAGTAATGATCTGTGTGAGATAGATTGGATCTACTCTACAATTTTCATCCAGCAAGTCATTAAAGACTAGTTTGAGATCATAATCATTTATTTTTTGTAGGGACATCCTAGAATAATCTCTCATTCTAACCATTTCCTCATCATCACAGTCTTCCTAAAAATCTTCATAGGATGGCACATGTTTGTATGTTACCAAATATAATGTGGTAGTGACCTTACATTATGGATTAAAGTAAGGTCTGGAATATAGTGTCCTTAGTGTTACTTGACACATCTCTACCTCCACAATTATATCCTTTAAGAGAGATTGACATGTGTAACAACCAATATAAATAGGGAAATGTATCCCCACCTTGTGTCTATCTGAAAGGAGATTATGTGTATCCAATAACTCCCTAACTAACTCCAATAATAACCATTTGTTTCTTACATACAAGGGAAGTGTGTAAGGACAACCAATGAATTTAGCTACTTGGATGTAGGAGTAGATGAGGAACTATATGAAGAAGGAACCCCATTTGGTAATCTCACCTTTTTTCATTTGGAAGAACCTTGTCTTCCCAAGCTCTTGATCAAACATGATGATGATGATATAGATGAAAACATCATTAAATCTATTGAATTATTATCTACTAGCTTGTAACATGAGTTTAGGATAGTATTTATAGACTCTGGTTATCTCTTTAGGAACTATATCTAAGCATGGGAATAATCTTCCTTTGGCCAAGATATAGACAATGTATGAGGTCATATAAATGTTTTTCTCCTTTGCACCTCCATCAACTGGTTATGGAGGGAATCACTTATTATCTAAGCCTAATGTATCTATTATTTATTCTCTCTAATGATCCAAATATATTGGTACATCTAGCCTTGCTAACACTTATCATCAAGATTACTAGTGACTCTATGCATTAGTGTTATAATATCTCCCATCTCTTCTATAAAATCAGACCTATACATGGTCTCGAGAAATTTGTTGAAGGAGTGCTATAGATTCTTAAACTATTGCTTATTGATAATATTTTGACATCCATTTTTATTATCCTCATAAAAATATGTATATGTTTGTGGAGTTATATCCATATAAATCTCAAACTCAGGGATGGAAAACACTATGTCAATGAAGTCAGGATCAAGATCTAGAACTTTCTCCCCTTTCTCAGTGAATATTTATCTCCTATTAGGGTCATAATGTTGATCCATTATGAGAATACACTTAGGGATTTAAATAGAAAAAGGAAAGGCTACAACTTGTGGTAAACCAGAGTCATAAATACTCTAGATCCAGTCACTTTTGAAATCTATACCTATCTTAGTCCAAAAATCTCCTAAGTCAATGTGACCTAAATCTCTATTTATTATCTCTGATATATTGGATTCCAAGAAAAAAGTCACTCAGGACCCTTAAATTTGAAATTCATTCCTTGGTAGGCATGAAAATTCAAGCTATTACCTTTGAGAAACCAACTATGAAAGTTGGTGAAACCTATAGGTGTTTGGAGTACTTGTGTCCTCTAGTGGAACTTAGAGGTGATTAGAGCACATCCAGTGTTTATGGTGCTTGAGGGATTTTAAATATTTGGAAAATGTGGGATGTGCTTTGAATAGGTCCACTCTCCATGGTACATTGTAAGTTAGTGGTGTTCAAAGGTCTTGAAGCATAGGATATCTTTGGTGGAAGTAAGAGGTGATCAAAGCACATTCATTCTCTACAGTACTAAAAGTCTTTCAAGCTTATCAAGTGTTTTAGGTAGGTCCAGTGTCTATGGGGACACTAGGGAATATTTAAGGAATATTTTCTAGTTTTTTAATATGAGGTATATTTTTGGAATAATTTCTTGGGGAAGCCTTAATTTTGAATGTAAAATCTCTGAGGGGAAAATAAGAGTTTTTTCTTGGATGATAATTTAGGAAGGAAAATCTTGGAGATAAATATTTCAAAAAAAATCATAGATCACCCTAGACTACCCTAGACCTCCTAAACACACAATTTTAACATAAAATGACCCTTAAAAACAAAGAACTAACTAGTAACCCGAAGGGAAGCTTGATCCAAACTTGAAATAAATGAAATTGACTAGTAAAAAGATTCAAAAATGAATGACAATGGTGAAAAAAAACATGATAATGTGATCATGGTGGTTGGTGGTAGAGGTTGGACCTACTTGGAATAGGTCCACTCTCTATGGAAAGGTTGTTCTTGGCAAGAAGCAGGACTTGATGTGCACTTTTCACATTAAAAATGTGCAATGTGCACTTCAGGTCCCATATTCCATAGGAAAAGATTTGGTGGGTTGGTAGAATTTGGACCTATTTGAAGTAGGTCCACTCTCTATGGATGAGATGATAGACTTTGGTGGATGATGGAACCCATGGGGCACTTTGCACATTTAGAACATGCAAGTGCACTTGAGGTTATGTGTCTCATGGTGTATAAAGGTGAGTGTTTGGTAAAACATGGAAACTATGGTGCATTTTATATGTTTACAAATGTTTAATATGAAATTCAAGTTCCAAATTTCATAAAAGGGGGTTATCAAGGTTTGGTAGGATCAGGATCCTATCATGCATTTTATAAATTGTGAAAATTTGCAAAGTGCATGCCAAGTTTTGGATTCCACTGGATAAGTGCATGGTGGGATCCAAAGCCTGCCATGTATTTTTCATGTTCGATAATGTGCAAAGTGCATGGTGAGTTATATTAGGTTTTGGTGCTTTGTAGGATTTGGAACCCATAAAGCAATTTGTATAAGTGAAAATTACATCTAGATCCCCAAATTTTGTAGTTTAGGGAAAGATGGATTTTTTGAAAGATTCAAGGTTTTTATTAAAAAACAAAGGTGGTCTCCTTTAGGGTGATAGATGTAATGATATTTTTGGGAGAAGAATCTCAATAATAACCCAACTTCATTTACAACTAACCTTTCACCAAATTATAAATATTTAAAGGCCCTCTTCCCATGCTCAGGTATTCTCAATAACTCAATGAGTGGCATGGTGATTTTTACTTGACTCAACACTTGAGCCATATCACACACATTGTACTAAAGAAGAGGCATATTTAGTGGAAGGATAATGACACCTTCAGATAGATTATAGTCATGCAAAGTTTGAAATGGATTAGGCTGGGATGGATTAATATTTTTAATAACAACCTTCAAAAGTGGATTTTGTTTGAGCTTATTAGTACCTTTAGGGATACTAGATAATATGGGCATTCTATTTTTATTATCAAGAGCACCTTTAGGCTTAGCATCTTGGGTTATAGGTGATATCTTGGAAGCTTCTAAGACTATTGTAGCTTTCTTAGCTTCATTACTTACATTCCTTGCCTTTGAATTCATAGGGGTGGTGTCTCAAGGAGGAACACTTGGTTGCCTCTTTCTCAAGTTGTATTCTTTATTTTGGGTAGCTACTATATTAATTAATAGTTGCCTATCTACAACTAATGGATTTCTCCCAAGATATTTTTTGATCATCATAGAGTGCAAGAGATCAAAATCATGGATGGGAAATTTATATGTTTGTGCCACATTAACATCACAAGAAAAGTCAAAAGTTGGGACACTCTCTATTTTGACAATGCTCCAAAACTAATTAACCATAATATAAATCCACAATTCCATGGAGGCAATCAATTCACTCTAATATATTTGACAATCGAACATAAAAATCTCATAATTATATGATACATATTCAAGTTCATCTAGATCTTCATCAATTTATTCAACAATATCACATGGAGGGTGTGGAAGGAAGCACTTATCACACCAACCAATATCCAAATCAAAATTTACAACATTTACCTTGATGTTTAAAGGATCAAACACTTCCTTTTCATCCCTTTTATTTTGATATATTTCCACTCTATCTTCACATGCAAGTCTCTTCCCTCTATCATTATCTCTATTGTGGAAAGCAAGCCCCTTTATGCCTAATTCAGATCTGGAGCCCATTTATAGTTGGTACAACACTTGAGGGACCCCTTTTTCATCTCTATCCAATTTTTATGATATTTATTTGACAATAAAAGCTAAATTTTTGATAGTTTCCTCCAAGTTGGTTATCTTCATGGGTTATGTCTTTTATAGATTGACTAACTTCACATCAACTCGCTTATTCAATAGATTTACCATAGCCTTAATGTTGTTTTCAATTTAGATGGCCATATTGAATACCAACTATAGGTTAGTGGGAGCCTTGTACCTCAAGAAATATGTAGCCTTATCAAAGGTATTACAATATTTTATTAAGCATGCTGTGTTATTGGGCTTAATGTTTTTAGGTAGTTGCATCATAGTCTTGTTGAACCAAGTGTTTAAGTCTACACACACTCATTAGGATTCTTCTCTATATTTTGAAATTTTGCCAAGAGAAACCTTGGATCAATCCTAACACCATACTGAATTCTAAAAACATTTTCCATCTCTTTTCATGAATCAATGCATCTACTAGGAAGGGATTTAAATCATTCTCGATCATCTTCCTATAGCATGTGCATAAATAACTTGATGCACACATCCTCATATTCAACCTCATAGTATTCAATAATATTCTAAAAGGCCCTTAAATGCTAATCACCACTTACTACATTGTTCCCTTAGAAATTTGGGAGGCATATCTTAACTATATGTTGGACTTCATTAGGGTAACCTTATATCTCATCAAAATTGATAGGCCTAAATTTGGGAATGTAAAATTCAAGATGTGGATTCTCCTCTTAGTCCTTATGGCTCATGATTGGTTTAATAGGAGGTTAAAAAATAAATGGTAAAGGTATATGAGTGGGTGAATGAGGTGGACTTGCTGGATCATCCCTAGGAGGGGATTAAGCTAGTTGAGAAGAAGCTAAAAAATAAATGGGGCTATCTATTTCAGAATTAGTAGAAGAGCTATGATAGTCCTCAATGATGGGGGGGGGGTTAACAAAGATATAAAAATTATCAAGATCTTGATGGTCTTGAGCAGATAAACTTTGCCCTTCAATAGTCCTCTAGACTTATCCCTTCTTCTTTTAGGAATACCTAAGGGTGGAATACGTCTCCTAGATAGGTCCATCTTTAAAATATGATCTCAGTCCTTCTAGATTTGAAAACAAGGATATACTCAAAGCTAAAAGTTAGAAAAGATATTCAGAATAGGCACCAATATTCCTTGAAACTATAAACTAAAATGGAGTCACCACTAGAATTAGAATTTTAGAAAATAATAGTTGACAAACTGTTGTGATACAAGCTAAAATTATAACTCACTAAGTTTACTGATGAGATAATAGGACAAAGAAACTAAAATTTATACAATTATGCTCAAAAGGGAAAAAAAACTTCCAGCATACAATATTAATATCTCTTTGAAATAAACACAATAGAAGTCAAATTTTCAAACCTTAAAAACTTCCTGGCATGTCCCTAGTGGAGTGATGTGACATTGACAACCAAGATAGTCAGATAGGCATAGTAATAGTAGAGAGCCTTAAAATGATAGAAACTCTATGAAAGAGTCCCTAAAAACATGAGAAATAAGAAATGTTGCTTGGCAATAGTGCCATAAAGATTGTTGGTTCCCAGTTGTACACCTTGTACACTTAACCTTGCATACTTGAAAGAAAATGGAGAGTAATGATGGAAAACTTGCTAGTATGTCATTGTAGCCAAGGGAGGGTTTGACATCAAGATTAGAATGAACACAAAAAATTATTGACATTCACCTATAGAGGGTATGGTTATCTCCCTTCTATTTTTGGATCTACCTGAACCAAGGTGAGAGAACCTATGGGGTAGATTTCTCACATGGAGGAATTTTACAATTCAATCTCCATGGGGATTCTTGGTACAAGGGGAAATATGACCAAATCATATCCAATTTTTCAAACCTCACCCATGAAGGGTTGTCACATAAAATTCACAAATGATCTATGTCATACATAAGTTACTAAAGACAAATGAAAGGATGACTGCAATCTTCATTCTATAAAATGTTCAACAATAGGGTCTGAGTGGAAAACTATAGTGCTAGAATTTGAAGCATACATTATAAACCCATTTCAAATATGCAGTATCTTATGAATTTGAAATTAAATTAACACTTATAGTATGTAACAGGGTGTGTTATTTGTAGGGTAGGACAAGTTAAATGATTAAAAAGAGAGATGGTGACATGATTGTGATTTACAAACAATAGGGTACCTAGCAGTACTTCATGATAATATTCCTTAGCAAAGATGTAGAAAAAATACAAATGCAAGATAGTGGTAAACACTAAATGATCCCTAAAATCCTATAACATACACTGAAACTAGAAATCTCAAATACTCTATCCTATTAAATTGTTGAACCTAGGCTACCCTTAAGAGGTATTCAATAAAATGTTTCAAAAGATAACTACTACAAGGGATTTATAGCCTAAGAACATGCTTAAAATGATAACTAGTAATGAACACAAACCTAAATACCTAATCATTATAACTTACAAAACATATTATTACATTTCATTAACAAGATACAATAAAGAACCACAACATTTTCCACTTGACTTAAAAAGAAGAATTACAAACATTAACACTTCAAAATGCTACCATGGGAACAAGCATGGTGAGATTTATCTTTTGACAAGGGAGACATGAATATGCTATCAAAGCTTGTTAATGGATTTATAGATGCAACTACTTTAGCAAGAGAGGCAAGATCTACACATAATAGTTGATCCCAATTTTTCTAGCAGAACCTAGACTTGGAGAGAATGGATGCCCAAAATGACCTACAACAACCAACATCCAACAACAACTTTGATAAGAGGAGAATCTCTCTATTTATAAATTTTTACCCTTCTTTTCAAATCTGAGAATGAGGGTTGCAACTTACAAAAATTGAAAAATACCCCTCCAAGTTCTACCAAGATGCTTCTAGTTGGAAAAATCTTTTCCATGCCTAGAATCTTCATGTATTTGCATGCAAAAATGATTGTTGAAAATACCTCTATAAGCAATGGTGGGGATTCAAATCAAATCCTTTGATTTTTTGGTTGGATATGCTTTTCACATGAGATGGAAAGATAATATTCATTTGAGTATCCAAACAAGCCATTTGTCTTTTGTGCAATTGCATAGAGATGCCCTTAACCACTTACTTACATAGTTGGAACTCCTTGGACATCTACCCTTCCTCTTATTCATGCCATGGAACAACTTTCTCTTGTAATGATGGCATGGGAATATTTTAGATTTCATGGCTACTCAAGAGATCTTATTTGGAGTGGCCCACCTTGGACTTACAGACCTACAATATCTTTCCATAGAGGAGTTTAGACAAATAAAGAAAAATGAAAATAGAACAACTTAGGTTATTTTCAATTTTTTTTAATTTTTGGCTCCAACTTGTATTTTCATATTTTACACTTTGTACCTTTGTTTTTTTCACTTGGCCTTTTAGGGTTTCCTTCATATTCCCCTTTTAATGCATAAATGCATTATTTTAAATTTTTTAGCTTTAGAGGAAATCTTACCCCATTTTAAAAATTTACAAATTGTATAGGTGCAATTTTTAATTTATGCAGTATGCACTTGTAGCTCCCCTTATTGATTGATGTTGACTAGTAGAAATGGGATATCTAGGTGCAATTCACACTTTGCACAAGTGTAAAATTGTAATTATCCTCAACGTTTCCCTAAAGTTCCTTAAGCTAACCTTTTTCATGCTTGCTTTGATTAGAGGGATCCAAAAGTGCCAATGTACTTTGTAAGTAGCTTGGTACAAAATGCATCTTACCTTCCACTTTCTACCATTCACTTATCATCCTACATTCTATAAAATTTGGGGATGGTGCAACATTTTGTATTTTGCACTTTTCCAAGTGTAATGTCCACTTCTATCTCCTTATAAAATCATGTGTTTAATGTAACTCAAGTGGTTAGTGGTAGAGGTTAGACCTAATTGAAGTAGGTCTACTCTCCATGGATAGGAAATGTGGTTTGGTAGAATACATAAACCATGGGGTACTTTGCATGTTTGCAACATGAAAAGTTCACTCAAGGTTTTGCATCTTGCAAGCAACTCATGGGGTTAGTGGTAGAAGTTAGACTTGATTGAAGAAGTTCCACTCTCCATGGATGGGAAATGTGGTTTGGTAGAAGTCAGAACCCATGGGATAGTTTTCACAATTATAACATGCAAATTGTACTTTGGGTTCTACATCCCATGGATTTATAATTGGTGAATGGTTGGTGGGAGGTGGAGACTATGGTACACTTTATAAATTTCAAATGTGAAATTTGCACCTAAATTTATAGGCTCTATAAAAAGAGGATTATAGGTTTGGTGAGATTCAGATCTCATTGTGCACTTTGCACATTTAGAAATGTGCAAACTGCAAGTCAAGTTTTGGATTCATCCATGTGGGTGCATAGCAAGATATAGAGCACATCATGTACTTTGCACATTTTCAAACATGTGAAGTGCATGATAAGTTTTGGATTCTTTCAGATGGTTATATGGTGGAACTTAGAGCTACATGAACACATAAAAATTTACAAGTGTGTTTTACCATATATTTCCTACCAATATCTTCCCATGAGGATTCTTGTACTAGTTTGTACTTATATTTTGAGATTTAAACCTTGAAAAAAACTTTACCCCCTTGATTTTAATTTGCATTATTGTATTCAACCATCATACCTTTGAAAAATCTAGAGAGGCCCCAACATTTTGCATGTAGTTTGGTGAAAAAAGCACTCCATGCTTCACACAGTCTTCATGCAGTCAATAAATGCATCCCCATTAGGCTCTTCCATTATTTTTTGTGGGATGTGGAGGTACATAGGCACATTTCATGTTGAAAATTTATATTTATAAATTTCATGTTGGTCTTTGCATTCCACCAGCAACATGCTTTTATCTTTCACAAACTTTACACCACCATTTGTACTTACTCTGGTGGCCTAGATTTTGGTGGAACTTTTAGTACCATTTTTTAACTTCAAATAGTCAATGTACAAATTGAATTCAAAGATCCACCAAGATTATGTAATTGTCTTCTTGTTCTTATGGGATCTAGAAGTGGATGAACAACTTGCACTTTGCACTTTATGTTGGTACAAAGTGCATGCAAGACTCCCCTTTCTGCCATTTGCCTTCTGCCCCTTTACTATAGCAACTTCTCCTTATTTAGATTTACCCCAAAGATGATATAATAATCATATTTATTACACTCAAGAAGAACATGTGAATATACATATTGACAAGGAGAATCTTAAATTTTTTTTCAATAACTCAAGGTGAAAATAGGACACTTGACCTCAGGTGGATACTTGCAAACAAGAAATAGGTTAAACAAATCAAGCATTTACAATCAACAAGGACACAATTGTTTAATACAATTTTTGGAACTAACATCTTGTAAAAATTATAGGATTGTAGATAAACAAAACATATGTGCATCTAGAGACTCATTTGGGATCTCCTCTGGTTATTCACCATTTTGCATCCTATTCAAATGATATAGACCCACATTCTCCTGACCTAGATTAACATTTATCTAGAATTGAAATTATTGGAATAATATCAACCATTGTGAAATGCATCCTCCTAGCATGGGATTATTAAATAAGAATCATATCACTTGGTGATTAGTGAATAACTCCAAAGGTGTGGATAAAAGGTAGTACTAGAAATTTTGAAGTGAAAACACCACAACTAAGGCCTCTCACTTACTTTTTGTATAATATTTCTCTACAACACATAATTTCCTGCTTGTAAAATAGATAGGGCGATCCAATCCACCCTATTTTGGTTGCACTAATACCAATATAAATATGATTCTTGATGCATCTACATAAACATGAAATGGTTTTTTCCAGTCTGGGAAGTCTAGAATCAACACAGTCACTTGTCTCTTCTATAATTTAATAAATGTTACTTGACATTCCTATGTCTATAAAAACTAAATTTATTTGAATAAAAACTTCTCCAAAGGGGTAAATATGACTACATACCCCTTAATAAAATTTTGGTAGTATCATGTATGCCCATAACATATTGCATCTCTATTAAACTTGTAGGTGGAGGCATTCCCATGATTACTATGCTCTTAGCTTGATCTACCAAGATGCCCTTATTTTAGATTGTGCATCCTAGCATAACTCCAAATGGTGTGAAAAATAAACATTTATTCAAATTGAGTGTAATTTTCAGCACCCTATATCTCTCCAACAAAAGTCTAAGTTTAGATAGATGATTTATGAAAAAATAAAACACGACCTAGTCCTCTAAGTAGACTTTTAAGAAGTCATGGATACAAGCCTTATATTTAGTGACTAAATATCTATAAAAAATTTCAGGTGCATTCTTAAACCCAAACAACCTTACCTTATATTCAAAGGAACCCCATTCAGTTGTGAAAGTGGTCTTGGCCATATATTATTTTACGATTGGGATATAATGATATCCATTGAAGCTGTCTATGAAAGAATACACTTCAAGCCTTGTGACTGTTTCTAAAATTTCATCTATGAATAAAATAGGAAATGGATCACTAACACAAAACTAATTAAAGATGTGATAGTCTCCACATATTTGGATCTCACCAGTCTTTTTTTTTTACACCACCATGGGGATAAACCAATAGGCTTTCTCTACAAGAAAGATGATGCTAGCTTCTTGCTTGCGATCCAAGTCAACTTTCACTTTAAATTTCATATAGGTATTCAATAAGTAGGTTATTTTCTTATTTGGTCATGCACATTCCTTAAACTCAATGTGAATTTCCCCTAAGGATGGATCCACACCCTTAAGCTCTATGAATTTTGTAGGGAAGAAATCTTAGTAATCTCTTAAGATCTGCATAACTTTTGATATGTCTTCCTAAGACCAATAATCTCTAATATGTGTTAACTTGAGAATTAAATTTATTCCAATTTTTCCCAAATGTTCATTTAGAGGTTCTTGATAGATGTTATGTTCCCCCTTGATAATTGAGTCACATACTATCCTTTGGGCTTGTCGCTCTAGAAAATTGATGTCATAGCTTTTCTTCTTTTATCTTCTTTGTGACTAGGTCTGAGACTGGATCAATCTATCATTTAGGTTTGAATAGATTATTTAAATCCATGTCATCCTCATCATATAAATTAAACATCCCATCATATTGATCTTGTATATGGTGACAAGGCTACAAAATGATTTAGTCCTTTCCTTTTTCTAATTTATAAATCCATAAGGCTTTATTCAAGTAATAGGTTTTAATTTATTGTTAATATGAATCAACCATAATATCTAAGTCCTTCACCCTCCCATGGCATATAAAACTCTTCAACTTCTATAATGCCTTATGTGTTAAGTATTTATCATATTCAAAAATAAATGTTTGAATGAATTCACTTTGAACCTGTGCCTAATGCTTCATCTCTCGCTCTTGATGTATGTAACAAGTGGTTGGGAAAAAATATAGTTTATATTTAAAAATATGTACCCAAAACTTTAGGGATACATATTATAAAATATAAACTTTGAGGCATCAGTAAATATGGAATTCTGGATAGTTTCCATATTTGAACATTGGTCAATATTTTTTGATGACCTCTAGTAACTAGAACTGAGCTAAAAGTATTTCACAAGCTTCATCCTAGCTCAATTTATCATCATGGTGAATTGACCACCAATTTTTAACAATCCCCTTTAGTTCCTAATTAAGAATTCTCACCCTATGGTCAGTATCTGATACATGCTATTATAATCAAAGAATAAACTAGATAACATCCTTAGTGGTAAAATATTAAGGTATTTGGCATTCTATCACAAATACCATCCACATAAGACATATCTCATTTTATCCCTTGACCATTTGAGTATGGAAATATCATAATCACCACTCATCAAAAAATATATATCCCATGGTAGAATGCCTTCTAGATTTGGTTCTATGTAATACTTTTCCATGTGACCTGTATAGTATAAGAAGTCTATGTCAGACCGAGCTGTCAAACTTATAAACATAAATCAGACATCCTCAAATTATAATTATGGAATCTCAAAATGATTTAGCACATACTTTCAATGTAGTTGTTCTTTACATAGAGTTTGTTTTTATGGAATTGTGTTGTCATAGAAAACTCTATATTTAGTAGCACATATAGCTTTCTATTTATCTTTTGCATTCACTTTCATCCAACTACTTTCCCCATAAACATATGGAAAGTCAAGGTATTTAGGTATGTACTATGGTTTTTTACCATATTTATTTAATGGAATTACTATGATAGTATCTCCATGATGAGCTTTTAATTGATTTATCACTATGTTTATGGTCATCTAACCATCATATGTCCAATCAATATAGAGCTGTGAGTCTCATTTATCTTCATGTCAATGACTTCAAAGTCACCACACAGACTCATCTCTATGACTTTGATTTTCACATCCACTAGATGTAAAATAGGTTCAACTCATCCATAGTATATAAGGCTTAAAGTGAGTATTATAGATCAGTGCATGTCACCTAATCGTGACCCATGTTGATCTTGGTATCATTTTAATAGTGCTACCAAAATCAAATATTGAATTATGTATTTCATACCTTACCAATTCGATATCCATTCTAGAGTCAACATCCCAAGGTTTTTAAATCTTAACCTTACATATCATTATATCTATCCATTCTTGTCCATTTTGAGCACATTTCAAAAAAAAATGGATCAGGTTGGTGATATTCTATGAAATGTCTTCATTACACAGCCTACTAAGTAACCAAGGACATGATAATACCATCTTGTCACATAATGTACACTATTTTTCTATACATTTATATATCCATAACTATGGAATCATTTTCAATAGTCTCTTATTATTGGATTATTTTCAAAATTTGTGCAGCTTCTCACATTAATTCTTTCTTGGTGACTAGTTTAAGATATTTATCTTGCTGAGCCTTTCTTCTCCCTTGATCTTGTGGCATCTTCAAAGGTGGTAATCCTTATTATTCATGTTATTTCTGGGTGACTAATTATATAAATGCATCTTTTTAGGGTTATGAATTAATAATATTCACATTTATTACTACCTTGTCCATTCACTGTTTCTCCAAAACTAGATAATCCTATGTGTTGTGTTGATCTAAAACACTAGAGTAGGAATAGTAATATTATCACTAAGGATTTTATGGATAATTCATTCATACATAATTAAAGTTTCCACATAATTAAAATTGAACCAGAGGTCATTGATAATTATTTTTCATACCTAATTAAGTATCACTTTGGTAACCTCTGCTATATCCTCCTTTATATCCTCTATTTGATTTCAATCCCCAATCAATTGACTATTGTGGCTTAAATTTCCTATATGTCTATTGTGTGTTCCACCCTTATTATTGATTTAGGCCATCATACCCACCATATTGGTATTGAGGAAGTGATGGTGCCTAAGTTACCTATTATGCCTAGGGAATCATAAGATTCTAATTGGATGAAGATTGATATCACTTTAATGGAGGTTTCCAATTTCGGATGGAGTTGTCCAAGCCTAAGATGGTAGTGTCTAACCAACCATACCTATAGGTGGACATTGTAGTCCCTTTTAAATCCATGGTGCACTCAATTATGGTGCAAGTGTCATGCTCACTTATGTAATAGGAATTTTTTTAGTCATATTAGATATTTGTTACATGGTGACCATAAACACATTATTTTTAATATCAAAGTTTAGTTCTTAGAGAGATCTATAACTTTTTCATCATGATTAGGTGACCTTCAAAAGTTAAAATACATAGTGTGTGGATTCTTGGCATATTATTGTAGATGATGAAAGTGAGATGTCACATTCCCTACCACTCTACATATTTTTATAACTCTATTTTGATTCTTGGGCACCCATTACTGTGATTCCCTTTGTTTATGCACTATATACACCATAGACTGGACTTAAACTTGTCTCCTCTCTCTTAATATTGATTCATCCTTCTCAAGAGTGTTTATAAAGTGTTCTCTATTTGTGAAGTTGAGGTCAAAATATAAACATACTCTTCGATATATTCAACCCTAATCATAGCTTATCTTGAATCTTCCTTGGTGTTGAATTATGTCTAAGCAATGGTGAACCATATTATTTTTCATAGTACTTCCACAAACCAAGCCACTTTATCTTTATCTTCTAGAGAAAAAACCACTTTATTCTTCACATCAAAAAATCTATGATCATATTGAAAGATGGTTTCTTTTGCTCATTGTTAAATTTATTTCAAATCCTATATAATTTGACTAGAACATTTCTTGATCTTAAAATTTGTGATAAACATGTCTTTTAGCTATTGCATATTTAATTGATTAAAATTTATGTATAATATTAATTATACTGTGTCACCATACAAAGATTTAATTAGTTCACACTTCTTTTCCACATCAATAATTCTTTTGGCCTACCACTTCATGTCATAGATGAGTAAGTACTATTCTAGATCTATAGACCCATCATAGGGTGTCAAATTGATGAAGGATCCTAATTGAACTTCCATACTATTGTTTCTCATATGTATCATAATTAGTTTCTAAAAAAATGATATCTATGAATTTTTGGAATTGAGAAGAATACTTAAGATTTTGGTGCCTATTGTGTCCCTACTTGTTCTAGTGATGAAGTAGCATCAGATGTATCCTCATCCTCTTCCTCCTCTTACAAGATATTGATTTGTTTGAGGAACTCCTTTAATTTTACAATAAATATGGGGTTTGTCTCTATCAATGTTAATGTTTTTATAATCTTATTTTCTTGTTGAGAAAAACTATGTGAAACCTCACCACATGCTACCTTTATGGTGAATCTCTTTTATGAATGGTCTTTTCTAATCCTCATCTTCCGAAGTGGTATTTTAAATACTATGATTCTAAAAAATATTAGGCTTGGGGGTTGTGTGCTCCCAAGGTCAATGGTATGTACCTCCAAAAAAATATTTCTCAAATCTTGAACCTATGCTATGTTTTTGACTATATGGAAATACTATTTAACCTTCATGGAATACTCTTTTGTATGTTTAAAAACTCTTAACTACTTGATCTAATTATACACTATTTTCTTCCTCTTCTTTTCTTTCTCATTTATCCTCCACTCTCATTTTCTATCCATACTAATCTTGGGCTCCTTACTCCTCTCATCACCTAGATATTCTTCCCTTCTCTCATTCTCTCTTTTCTTATATTCTACAATAACTAATTATTTTATTTATAACTTCTTGGGTCTCAATATATTTATTCCACCATTTCTATTGTCGTAAATCTTTTTATAACTCCAAAGACTTCTTCCAATTTTTCTCCTCTTGGTTCTCCATTATGGACTTAGGTTCAAACTCTACCTTTTTATTGTCTCACCATTCACCCTTCTATCACACACATCTCCATGAAACTTGAAGTGACTACTCCATTGTGACAAAAATAGGCACCATGGCCTTTTATATAACCAACATGTTGATCAACAAAGGGAGTTTCTACAAAAAAATTACTTTTATCCCCCTAATGAATAGATCATTTGTCACTTCAAACATTACAAACCCTTGTACAACAAACACAATTATGTATCCATTGATGCTAGCATTTATCTAATGATCAATCACATAAGTATAACTATTGTCTAAGTTCTATATCCATTATATATTCTCTTTAGTACATGAAATAACATCTATATCTCTAAATAAAAAACCAATGATATTCTAATAGGGCTAGCCAAGCAACTAATAATCCATGTAATTTGTACTAAAATATTTCATACATCTCACCATAGATATGTTTTCATACTATTTATATTATGGTACATCCTATCCTTCATGATTCCTCCTCTATGAATTTATGAATCTTCTATTCTAACTAATTTTACACTTCTCTTTGAATGGGTAACTATCACAACATCTACTTATCCAATGGTGTTCCACGTTCACCACATGATTATTAGCAGAGGTTCTTGATGTTTCATTAAAATATGTTAATTATAGGAATATCTATGTGAATCAAAGTATGAAATAAAATAGATCATAAATAATCAAATAAATAGATCCATTCATGAAGAAAATGCAGATTATTAACCTAATAATTTATAATAATTGCACATATCATGTTTGACTTATGCATGAAATAAAATATTAGGAACAAAAATAGGGAAATAATCCATTCATATTCATCCAACCATGCAAATCAATGAACACCCATAGAAGGAAAACCATAGGAAAATTAGCTGAATTTATCTATTAATAAAATTATCAATGCATAGAATACTTAGTTATCAAATAATCTCTCTAGAATAGTGAACTCTCTATTCATTACAATAATTCAAACCCCTCTATTACATTCAGGAAAAAAATATATAGACTTTAATATCTAGTGTCAATAACTTCCTTGAGATATTCCTAGAGTAAATATTCTTGTGACAAAATTATAATAACCATCTAACAATAAATCCAATGTTATATCTATTTTTCACATACATCCAAACATGCAATTTTATGCTCATATTTACCTACTAACAAGAAGGATATACATGAGATGTAGCACTATAAATAATTTAACAAAAATAAATATATGTGTAAAAAATCAATGTATATGAACATGATAAATGTAAATGTCATAAAAATATATAATCTATATCAATTTAACCTATGGATTAAGATGCCCCCAACATTGGCATGGCCCCTAGGTATAGGAATGTCCTATATATATGCATCCATGTATCTTATGTAACATGTATGTCTTTAATCACTCATATATATCATGAAATTCATGTGAATATTAAAATGATATGTAATCTACAAAAAAAAGTGATAAAAAACATAAGAATATAATGGAAAGCTTCAAAAATGCCATGCTTACATCTTAATTTTTGGATTTTTTTTTAAATATTTTGTTTGGTTGTAAGGTCAAGCACTAAATCCTCTCATATTATTTTTATAATATTTTAAAAATTTGAGTAAAATCCAACATAGTCATCAAATGGGTCTATGTCACTCATATTTTCATTTACCTTTACTCTTTTTTAAGGTTGTGTAAACTCATTTCTTTTTCTTCTAAAATGTAGATTTGTTCATGTTCTATGTGTGTACTTATCCTTGCATGTTTTGCCTTTTGATTATCATTGTTACCATCATTTTAAATATTGATTACATTTCCATCATGTAACAAGATGATGTACCAATTTTTTTGGTCGATTGTAGCCTACATCAGGTATAACCATTTTCACCCAAATTTATAGGTCAGCTAGGTGGTAGAGGGCATCACCTATATACTTGCATCAAGGACCTTTGGCCCATAAGAATGGTAAATTAATGTACCCCCATGATTCTTCCAAATATATAATGTGTTTTAATTTATCAATATTATGTCCTAATTTTCATAGGAATGCAACACTACACATGTTAGTGAGTTCATCTTCAAATTTTTGAATTTTTCATCAATAAGAACCCTACATTTATGTTGTAACAGTCAATATTTATTGTTGTGGACACTTAAGATTCGTGTATATTGTATCTATGTACTAGTTTTGGTTATAACTTAATATTGATCGTGCTTCTTGTAGTTTTTGTGACCTTGATGATCCTTTCACTCTTTTAAATTTTTTGTCATAATGCTATATAATTTTTTATTCCATGCCCAATGATTTTATGATAATCACAATATAATTTGCATTCTTGATGTGATATTCATCACATAGATTTATGTCTATTAATTGGTAATGGAATCAGGTTTTTATCAAGTAACACTTGTAAGATGATACTTGGTTAATTATAAATAATCTTTGTTTTTATTGTTGTGGAAGGATTTTTCTCCAAAACTCCACATTATTCAATGAGTTTTTTGAAATGTAAAATCATTCTTATGCTTGAGTTATGATTAACTTTACAAAGGTTTTCCTTGATGGAATAGTTATTATTAGATTCATAGTGTGAAATAACATTGCAACAATTGTTTACATTTTGATTATATGAAATTTTGATTTAATAGTTTTGGAAATATTGGTGTATTATTCCTAATTTAGCTAAGGGTCTAGATTATTAAAATTATTAAATAAAATACAATAATTAAGATATTGATTTGTATAATTTAACTATATTTTTAACCTTTCTATAAAAAGTAATAAATGTGAATAAAATAAGACTTAGATGGAAATGGATTGAGACAGCTAAGACAAAATTTAGAAT
Source organism: Torreya grandis (assembly GCA_037957365.1). NCBI lineage: Eukaryota > Viridiplantae > Streptophyta > Pinopsida > Cupressales > Taxaceae > Torreya > Torreya grandis. Next base: position 93,585 of record JARHVA010009688.1, read on the forward strand.
TCACTATGTAGGATTGGGATAGTGTCACAAATCAGGATCTTGCCTTCATTTTATGATTATATAGGAGTGCTGAAATAAGATGCCCTAGGGTCTAGCATTATAATATTCTTCTATTGGTATTGTATAGGAGACCTGAGCTTTTTAGGTTTTATTCATTATATTTGTGTGAGCTTGCCTATGAAATTTTGACTATTGAATGTACGTATAACTCACTATAGAGCAGATTTAGTCTTCAAAACCTAGACTCCATTATGCTTTGATAAAATTTGGGAAAGATGAGGGTTAGTGTGTGTAATATGCACTAAATGTATATCCATACCCCTTGTATGGGTATGCTACCTACATACCAATACTTTGAAGAGGGATCAAGCCATATATAGTTCTCCCACTTGATGTGTTTTATGTAATAGTGTGTATGAAGATGAAAAATGCTAAAAGTGGGTGTGCTTGAGGTGGTTAGGGAATGGTGTAAGGATTTGGATGTGCTTGCAGATGTATTAGATGGATACAGAGAATAAGGAAATATGCTTGAGTAGTCTTGCTTGTATTCTTGCTTACTTTTTGATATTTGTCAACCCTTTCTAAATGAACTTTGAATGGGATTTTATAGGGATCCATTGGTTAATGGGTCAAATGTATTCACATTAGGCCAATAAGAATGAGGATAATCTCATGAAGCTATGTAATGTTGGGTGTGCATAGAGAGAGCACATTATGAATTGTAAATTTATAAGAGGAAAAAAAAGAGGAAATCAGGGCTTACTAGATATGCTATATCTAAAATAAGAATGTATAAAGCTGGGTAAGAGAGGGGGAAGAGAAAGGAGTAAATACACCTCATCAAGTATGCAAACCAATACAAAACCTATTATGATTTTGAGTGATGCTAGATAATGCTAAGTAATACTAGGTATGTGTTGTACCGAGAGTAATATCATGAATGGAGTTGAGTGCTCAATTCCCTAAGAGTGGCTCAAGAATGTAAAGGCTAGCTCTTTGGCTCCATCATTTCCCACTAAGTGAAGTTATGTGATCATACATGTGTTAATCAATGTTTGGACTATGTGTCCAATCCCTTTGAATAGATTTAGCTCTACCATTGCCTCATGAAGTGAAGCTATGAACTAATACCAATATGAAATATGTGTCATATGAGATAGATCCTAAAGCCCATGAATGTTTTATAATCTAACAATGTGGCATGGATAGCTAAATGTATGCTAGAAACTAGGTCACTCTTGGCCACTTTAAAAGGTGGAGATTAGGCTTTGTATGTAATCCACTCTAAAGCTGGGCTCTAGGCTTATATGAAAGCCACTTTAAAATGTGGAAGTTAGGCTTGTATGAAAATCACTCCAAAATTATACCAACCACCTATAGATGGAATAAGGCATGAAAATACTAAGAATGTTTGGGTAATGTACTAAACTTGGAAAGAAAAGAAGATAAATGTGTCATGCACATTAACCCCAATCACTAGTGTCTGAAACATGGATTGTGATCTAGAAGTTATACCAACTAACTTATCTAAAACTAGAAGTGAGAGCCATCATGTCATGAATGATTCCCCCTATATTTGGATTCTCTAAGAAGAACTATACTAAAACCATTGTATCTAAACTATTATGAATGTGTAAAACTATAGTTGAACCTACCTTTTTGCTTATTTTTGAAAAACCCAATTTTTTTGTTGTTTGGATAGGAGTGCTAAAAATGGACACCCTACTATCTAGTGTTGTAGTCCAATCTTGGTGCTATTGTCTTGGGCTAATTCTAATGACTATTCTATAATTTTCATTATTTACTTGGTCTATTCTACTTGGTTTGAAGTTTGGTTTCTATTTTGGGTGTTCTAAAAACTAATTTTTTGATCGGTAGGAGCTCTAATCTCTATGACAAAACCCCTATTTATTAACCCCTCTTCTAAGGGTAGGAATGAAGATGCTACAATGACTACCCTTAGAATTAATAGCCCTATAAGTGTGTTTTCTGAAAAGATACATGATATAGTAATGATAATTGATAAGATATATCAAGATATAACATGGTTTGTAATGAGAGATTGTTAGATCAATATGGGTATGCCTAGATAGATATAACAATGTAATAGCATATGTAACGTACTAAATTACAAATAGAAGTTTGTTTAGTTGTTAGTTGTCATGGAGGAATGGATCATGATGTCCATCATGGCATATAAGAAATCAAGATAATGCATGATGTGGATCATGGCATTGTAAACAAATTGAGAAGAAAATCAAGCAATAAACACATAAGGCAAGAAGCATACAAGAGTGGCCAAAGGGCCAAAAAAATAAAGGACATGGGCACATGTCACTTGAACTAGAAAACAATCATATAAGGCATGTTCAAATGCCATATACACATATAATTGGAAACAAGCAAGGTTGGTGTGAAAGCCACAATTACATAGAAGAGTAAAAGCAAAAGATATTGCCAAATGTTATAAGGTACATATAAGATATAAATAGGAACTGAGAAATGAAATCACACCTAGCTATGTAAAACAAGAAATAAAAGCATGTGAATACTAGAAATACAATCACATCTAACTAATCAAAGCAAGAAGTGAAAGTATAAAAAACATAGAGTACAAGACTAGGTTTGTGCTAAGAAATACACAAGTGTTATGTAGTAGTTAGTGTCGATAGAGTAATTTTTGTAAGCTATTAAGTAATGTGCATCAACATGATAATTAGAGTGTGTGGTGTAGGGATGACATAACCTATATCGTATAGTCATGTAGAATATGCCCCTAGTGGGTAGATATATCAATGTATGTCTTGAATGTATGAAGTAGGATTCCCCCTTAATGGGTAGAGTGAATTGATCAAGGATGTAGATGTCACTATGCACACTCAAAAAAGATCAAGTGTGTTGTCCCCCAAAAATATCATCTCATTTTTGGGACAACATTTGAACTATTTTGGTCTTACAGACCAAAATTATCTCTTCTCTTTTCAAAATTTGTCTTGGGCATTCAAATTCTTCATTTTTCAAGCTTTTCTTAAATCTACAAACTCTGTAGGCTTGAATTTATGGACTCTACAGGCTTGAATCTATAGACTCTGCAGGCTTAAATCTATGGACTCAGTAGGAAGAAAAATCTACGGACTGTGCAAGAAAAGGAAAATCTATGGACTCTGCAGGTAGGTTCATTTTTGATGTAAAGCGCCCCTAAGTTATAGCGTGTCTCCTTAATAGATTCCAACACAAATTGATGTATTGATTGTTCCCAAGTCCTTCTTAAAGAGGCTATATAAGGGACTTTCTTCTATTGTAAAGAGGATCTCTTTTTTGATATTTATAATGAAACTCTGCCCAAATTGAGAGGCATCATTGAGACTTTGTGCTCAGTATGTTAATCATATTTTGTTACTGGAATAAGAAAGCAAGGGACTTTTTCAGACTTTGTGCTGTGATTTCTTTGTTATTAAGGAAACTGTTCTTATGTCTTTTTCCTTTATATTTTTTATTCCATTAATTTAACAAGCAAAATTAGTAAAATTAGTTAGGAAGGTGTCCTAAAGAATCAATTGTGGAGAGATTTTGTGTTCCCATAGCTACCTTCAGTGTGTTTTATTTTCATTATTGTGTAAAGGACTTTGACAAGACTTTGTGCCCTCATTGTCCTTCGTATATTACTCTTGAGCATTTCAAGTAGAGACTTTGTGCTGTATCTTGATTTGCTGGTTACTATGCCCTCAATTACATTCTACTTTTATTTTCAGGAGTATTCTTGTGGTTTGCTGAATAGTATTTTTGAAAGAAGAGGAGTATTGTCTATCATTTCCCCTGAGTTTTTCCTTTGATTCAAGTGCATCATATCTGAAAGAAGAGAGATGGATGGTTTGTCCCACCCATGAGTATTATTTTTTGTTTATATATATATAGCATACCTACAGGGAACCTCCCCTTGATGAGAGGAGAGATCAATGTCTTTTTGATGTGGTAAAACTACACATTTGGATGACTAATCTTCCTACTTTGGCTGATCAGACTTATTTTGTTTATTAGTATGCTGATTGACAAAATATTTAACCAACAATTTTTGGCAACTCCGCTGGGGATATACACAATATTGTGCAATTTGGAACTTCAAGTTTTAGATTGAAACATCACCTATATAACCCATTATCATTATAACCTTATCCATTAAAGACTCTGGTGAATCCTTTTCATGTCTTACCCATTATCCATTTATAGCCTTACCATTTTCATCCGTCTCCATTTTCATCCATCTCCATTATATTATCTGGTCTGCAAAACCAGAGTTGCTGGGAAAGAAAGCGCAGTTTGAAGCCTCAAGCTTTAAGCTAAAGCTGAGCCAGTCCTTTTCCATTTTTGTTTTGTAATTTGGTAACTCCACTTAGTTATGTTATCCCTATTGTTCATAATCTGATCATGGCAGTTCGAGGCCCATAGGGTAACTCATTTGGCCCACTTACTCTAACTCCACCCCTACATGAGCTACCACTCAGTTCAAGGAAGAATTTCCCCAAATTCTTTGGTGATGGAAGAGTCCATCCTGATGAACACATTGCAGCCTTCACCATAACCTATGGTGTGATAGGGGTGGAATTTGAAGATGTGGCAATCAGGGCTTTTGTGGAGACCCTACAAGGTGCTACTGTAGATTGGTTCTACCATCTACAAGCTGGATCAGTGACTGACTGGTATACACTTAAAGACAAGTTCAAAGTAAGATCCAAGCCCACAAAAGATGCACATGCCTTTTTGGCCCAGCTCACATAGATGAAGAAGGAGCCCCATGAACCTATGAGGGACTTCATTGCCAGGTTCAACAAGCGGAGGCATAGGATTCCCATGATTGCCCAGCTGACACCTCAGAATCTCATGTTTTTCTTCATCAATTCACAGCTGCCTGAAGCGAGTTTTTTGTTGAGATAGGATAGACACATAGACCTTGAGGCTGCTCAAGACTTGGCTACTGTGCTAGAAGATGACCTTATCTTGGCATGAAAGATAAGGAGAAATCTTAATAGAAATAGAGCTTCATCATCTTCTGAATATTCATCTACAACCACCACTGATCCAATGGTGCAAAAGCTAGCAAATGAATTGCTAGCCTTGAAAAGGAAAATGGCACAAAGTATGTCTTCTACTCCTCTATATAAAGATATACCAAGGAGGACATTCCCTAATCAGCCATATCAAGGCAATGCTGCCAAAATTCAAGGGCAACAAAATCATCTTCCTCCCCCACAAAGGAATCCTACCCTTGAAGCACCTCCAACAAACTTGGTAATTAGATATCTGGAAACAGAGCATGTTTCCTATTTCCAACCTGAGTTAGAGCAAGAAAATGGCACTGATCTCTTTAGGGAGGATCTAGAAGAATCAACTGGTGACTCCCACATTGGTTTCCTAAATTACCAGGATGAACTCAAAAGTGAAGGTGAAGCAGTCAAAGGATCATACGCAATATTCACTAGGTCCCAGAATCAGTCAGCCTAGTAAGCCAACAAAGAGAAGATAGAGGAGCAACCCCAACCAACAATTTCAATTGTTGAGAAAAGAACCCCTCTTCCTTTTCAATCAAAGGACCCGGTGATTACCAAAGAAGTAAGTACATCGAACATCTCTGCACCTTCTACTTCAACTTTGCAAACCAGTCCTCCCCTCTCAAAAATCAAAAGGATGAACTCCCATCTTCTCTTCCAAGCCCATTCCAGTCATTTGACATGATTAATCATGTCAAGAAATCCAAAATTTAGATGACTGAGTTTGAATCCCTGCAAGCCAATCTTGAGCAATTGGACATTGATGGAGAACCAAGTGCAGACCTGTCTGAGGTAAAAATTGTGGTCACCCAAATGTCAGCCCCTACAACTCAAATTATGTTTGAGCCTTTAGGTAGGGGTAATTACTTCTTGACCACATTGGATGCTCATGTCTCAACTGAAAGTATTGTAGCTGGTAATCCAAGATTTGATCCAAATAAGGCATCAAAAGAATTAGTAGGGTGCAGTACAAATCAAGAAAGATCTTCCATCTCTAATGAAGAGAAATCTGATAGAAGATCAGCTTTTGATGATGTTTGGATCTTGGAATCTGATGGCAGCATTTCTTCCACAGCTAGATATAGATCTCTGTTGCTTGGATTGAACACTACTCAGGGTGAAGAGGTCAAACTCCTTCACATCAAAGGAGATGTTGAATTGATGGTTTTTCAGGGGTCTAAAACTGATAATCAATGCATGTGCTAGATTAGACCAACAGAACAACAAGTTATGATGGTGGACCATGCTACTGTAAATAAAAATTAGGCAAAGGAATCCTTCATAGGGAGAGTAAGGAGTTATGGTTTTTAGTTTGAAAACCACGTCCTGCCATAGAGCAAAAAGAAGGAAAGACCAAGAGGAAGACATAGAAAATTGGTTTCCTGGTGGAGAGCTCCATTCACCCGTCACCATTTCTGGGGACAAAATGTCTTCTTGCTGGTTTACCAAGATGGTGCACTATTTTCACTATCTCTCAAGAAGTAGCATCTAAAATACTTCAATTCTTGAAGTATCAAATCATTGCATATGTATATATGTATAATTTTTAATTCTATTTTGTTTTATCTGTTTCCATTTTTTATGCCTTCCATTTCTGGATAGCATGACTCTGTAACCCAATGGTACACATGAAGACACTAGAGATTCTGGATTCTACTCCTTTCAATTCCTTTTGAAATTGATAGAAGTTCCCCAACTGGAGCCAACTGTTGTCCTCCAAAAATATCAGCTCATTTTTGGGACAACATTTGAACTATTTTGGTCTTATAGACCAAAATTATCTCTTCTCTTTTCAAAATTTGTCTTGGGCATTCAAATTCTTTAGTTTTCAAGCTTTTCTTAAATCTATGGACTCTGCAGGCTTGAATTTATGGACTCTATAGGCTTGAATCTATGGACTCTATAGGCTTGAATCTACAGACTCAGTAGGAAGAAAAATCTACGGACTGTGCAAGAAAAGGAAAATCTATGGACTCTGCAAGCAAGTTCATTTTTACAGGTTCAAAGGCATCTGTAGGTGGTTTCAGTCAAAAGAATCAGTTTTTCAACAATTAGTCATTTTTCGGGACTGTTTCAGTGCCTTGGTTCAAACAGAATTCTCCATCAGCAAACACCAACAGTAGGTTCAATGAAAAGGTTCGATGGTTGGTTTAAAGACATGGTTCAAAGGCAAGTTCATTAGCTCAATTCATTCAAATTGAACCATCAGCTTGAACCATTTTTTTTGGTTCAACCGATTAGTTCAATGTCTTGGTTCAATGGATTGATTCATCACCAAAGTTCAAAGAAGCCTGAAGGCCATTCAAAGACTACCCATAGGATATATATCCTTGTGGGAGACTCTTCTCGACTCAAAATAGGTCATTCCTTAAGGCCCAAAAAGGCAAGTATAATTTGCAAAAGTGCCAAACAGGAAAGCTGAAAGAAGATAAAGGAATGATGCACCTAAAAATGTCAAATTCAACTCAGTGAATTAGCCATTGATCTTTTAAACATACAGACCAAAATACAATCACAGATCTCAAGGCCAAGACCAACAAAATGCAGAGTAAGAATAGAACATTAAATTAAATCTAGGACTCGATTTAATTAGCCGAACAAGGAGGAATGATGAAGATAAGACCAGATCGCTAGGTGGAATATTGGAAGTTACAAACTTTCAATAAGTGACTTATTTCCTTACATTGATAAAATCAAATGGGTAAAGCGCCCCTAAGTTATAGCGTGTCTCCTTAATAGATTCCAACACAAATTGATGTATTGATTGTTCCCAAGTCCTTCTTGAAGAGGCTATATAAGGGACTTTCTTCTATTGTAAAGAGGATTCTTTTTTGATATTTAGAATGAAACTCTGCCCAAATTGAGAGGCATCATTGAGACTTTGTGCTCAATCATATTTTGTTACTGGAATAAGAAAGCAAGGGACTTTTTTAGACTATGTGTTGTGATTTCTTTGTTATGAAGGAAACTGTTCTTATGTCTTTTTCCTTTATATTTTTTGTTTCATTAATTTAACAAGCAGAATTAGTAAAATTAGTCAGGAAGGTGTCCTAAAGAATCAATTGTGGAGAGACTTTGTGCCCCCATAGCTACCTTCAGTGTGTTTTCTTTTCATTATTGTGTAAAGGACTTTGACAAGACTTTATTCCCTCATTGTCCTTCGTATATTACTCTTGAGCATTTCAAGTAGAGACTTTGTGCTATATCTTGATTTGCTGGTTACTACACCCTCAATTACATTCTACTTTTATTTCCAGGAGTATTCTTGTGGTTTGCTGAATAGTATTTCTGAAAGAAGAGTACTGTCTGTCATTTCCCCTGAGTTTTTCCTTTGATCTGAGTGCATCATCTCTGAAAGAAGAGAGATGGATGGTTTGTCCCACCCATGAGTATTATTTTCTATATATATATATATATATAACATACCTACAGGGAACCTCCCCTTGATGAGAGGAGGGATCAATGTCTTTCTGATGTGGTAAAACTACACATTTGGATGACTAATCTTCCTACTTTGGCTGATCAAACCTATTTTGTTTATCAGTACGCTGATCAACAAAATATTCAACCAACAAAGTGAAGCATGGTAATATAGATAAATCAATAAATAATATCATATAACAACAAATGTGAGTCTATCATTGTAGTATAAATGTAAAGCATGGATAATGCATATAATTGAAATGTTTTTAAATTTTTTTAATGTTTTTGTATATTGACATATTTTGTATTGTTTTTATATTTTTGATATAAGCTATGTACAATAAATGATAAGGAAATTATGTACAAGAAATACTAAGAAGCTATGTACAAGTAAGGTTGAGGAGAGATGATATTAATTGATGAGTCTCATGGGAGACTCCCTATCATGTTGTCTTGTATCAAGGAAAGAATTCATGTGTGATTGTGAAACACAATGGAAGGGATGAGATTATGGCTCTGAAAGTTGTATATGCTGTAAATTATCTACAATATTTGAACTAGAAATTGACTTTGGGGTCCCCCTATAACTCTAAGAAGTGGATTCCACTATAGGGATCTTAGGGACCCATCTGGTAGTAGGAGAAACTCTCTAAACATGTGCTCTATGGGTGGATACATGAGACCTCAATGATACTGCCCTAGGTGTGAACATTGTAGTTGGAAGCCATCTAAAATCCTAAAACTATGGTTGCTTTAAAATAGACCTATACGGAAGTGTATGAACTCTTTATGCTAGCGATGAAGGTCTCAATTAAGTTTGAATCTGAACTAGAGGAATAACTAAAACTAGTGGAGAAACTAAAACTAGTGATGAGATTGAAATTGGTGGTTGAAAAAAAATAGATGGTTCTGAAGTGGGGAGTGATAACTCATATAAAACTCAAAAAACTATAAAAATTTGATTAGCGTGAATTAATTTCACACATATGTGAACTATAAAAGGTACTACTCAAAGTTTTTGGATCCATGGTCGACTAAGTAACATATTAGAAACTCCTACACTGGTAACTATAGTAAATGGTGTGGCCACATGTGTTAGACCAATGTATAGAGGAAGTACAATCTCACCCAATGAACTCTATATATGCCCACTAAATCTAATGATAACTATGTCCATCAGGGTAATATCCTACTTTGAATATCCCATATGCTACAATAATGTCATAGTTCACATGTTCACACTAGATCCATTATCTATGAGAACACTATGAATAGGATGATTATGAATGTAAGCTCTGATAAAGAGTGCATGATAATCTAAATCATCCTTGATTATCTCTTGCTTTGAGAAGGAGATGGAAGGTCTAACTAGAGCTCTAGAAATGTATATACCAATCATGTTGCTTAAAGGATGTAACTCAACTAAAGGTGTCTTGTATGTATTTAGTGGGGGATGTGAATGATATGCATGGTGAACACCTAATGTATCCCCTATCTCTTATTTATAATGCTGTGAAAAAGGATCTAAGAAGATTTTCAAAGCTTTATCTTGTGTTTTCTTTACCTGAGGAGGCTTAACTAAAGTGCCAAGATCAATAATGTTTCCATTTATCAAATCTTGTATATTATGTCTCAAATTAATGCATATATTTATTGTATGGCTTGGTGCTCTGTTAAACTCATAAAATGCATGTTGATCATATCCCTATGGAAGAGGCTTTGTTAGATCAAATTATTGAATATGAGAGATAGATATGATATTACATTCTAAAAGCTACTATAAAACTCTAGCTGGAGGAATTGGTAGATTGGTAAAGGTTCACCAAGGAGGTGTTAATAAAACCACACATTAAGGGGGCTCTAAAGCCTCATTGACTGTAGATTGATTTTGACTCTTGTTATCATTAACCTTGACTTTATATGGGACTTTGTTTTTATTCTTGTTTTTTGTTTCTGATATACTTATATACTTGAGTTTGTCCATTTAAACTAATTTGACTTCCCTTTCTTTTAGTGTGTAACACAATTCAATGAAGAAAGAGAACCTTTAAATATTATTGATTCATGAAAAGCTGGTAGAAAACTCTATTTGAAGAGATCTTATAACTCTTGGTCAGCCATGGGGCTAGTCATCTTAGCCAAAATAATCTTATATTAAAGAACATTATCTATGAGATGCTCATTTGACCTTTATTTTTGTTGTGAAACTTGGGCATAGGAAACCTTATCACCAATGTTAATGCTAAAATTAGTTAGGAATATGTCAGCTAAAGGATTGAATACATTGATCAACTAATTTGGTAGACTATAAAACAATTGTATATCATAATCCTTTAGACTTCATGAAAATAGCTTGGTTAGTAGCTAGTCATTTGGCACATTGTCCAAGCATGCCACATGAAAATCTCTCAAGTGTGTCTATGGATCACCCTTGCCATCATATAGAGTAATCTTGGGTTGAACAAAACCTTATGTCAAGGGTGTATAAGCAATATGATGTGCCAATGGTATATGTAGTAGAGAAAAAGAATCCAAAGCCTACATAGGTCTAGATGCACCTTGCTCAAAATGTAACACCTTGGATTGAAGAGATCTTATCTCTTGAACAAGGGCTACCACATCAAGAGATAAAGATATACTAGCTATAAATAGTGGCATAGAGGAGGGTTGGGCTATTATAAGGGGTTGTTAATACATAGTTGCACTCGTAGTGTCATTTACAACTAGTTGCTCTATGGTTTGTGAATATTGACCATGGTTCACTTTTTGTGTTTTCCTCTTGAATTATTTTAAGCATGTCATCTTGCATGTCAGGGTGTTTAGTTAAAAGTTCTTGAAGTTCCCTTAAATCAATTTTATCAAAACTGATGTATTGGGCCATTATTAAGGTAGAAAAACAAATTGAAAATTGATTGAATTTTTTGTAATAATTTGTAATAAGCAAGGTGTTATGGAAGGAAAGTACTAAATATAGAAAATGTAAGGTCCTAAAAATAGCAAACTGAAAAGTGCATTAAAAGGATACGAAGCTCATAAACATTTAAGGTGATACCTCAAAATCAAGGGGACCTAGTATATGTATCTAGGGTTTTAAATATTTAGGAAAAATCAAAAAAATATTGGAAAAAAATCATAAGGAATTTTTCCTTAGGGTTTGTAGTGTTTTTGTGTGCAAATGAAGTAAGTCAGGTTCACCAAATGATTGAACAATTTTGAGAATATTGGTGTATTATTCATAATTTAGTTAAGGGTCTCAAGTAATAAAATTAGTAAATAAATATGCAATAATTAAGATAATTATTTATATAATTTAATTATATTTTTAACCTTTCTATAAATAATAATAAATGTAAAGAAAATAAGACTTAACTAAAAATGTATTGAGATGGTTGAGATAGAGTCTAGAATTCATTATGTAGGACTAGGATAATGTCATAAATCAAGATCTAGCCTTCATTTTATGATTGGATAGGAGCATCAAAATAGGACACCCTAGGGTCCAGTGCTATAGTCCTCTTCTACTGCTATTGTCTAGGAGACCTAAGATTTCTAGGTTTTGTTTATTATGTCTATGTGAGCTTGTTTGTAAAATTTTGACTATTGGATGTCCATATAACTCCTTTTAGAGTGGATTTAGTCTTCAAACCCTACACTCTATTTTTATTTGATAAACTTTGGGAAAGAGGGGGGGTTAGTGTGTGTAAGATGCACTGAATGTGTATCCACACCCCTAATGTGGGTATGCTACCTACATACCAATACTTTAAAGAGGGATAAAGCCATATGTAGTTATTCCACTTGATGTGCTTTGTGTAATAGTGTGTATAAAGATGCAAAATTATAAAACTAGGTGTAATTGAGGTGGATAGGGACTAGTGTAAGGATTTGGATATGCTTGTAGTTGTATTAGATGGTTGTATGCAGAGAATAGGGAAATATGTCTAAGTAGTCTTCCTTGCTTTGTGATATTTTCCAACCCTCTATAAATTAACTTTGAATGGGATTTTATATGGATTTATTGGTCATAGGTTGAATGTATTTGCATTAGGCCTATAAGGAGGATATGAACTAGAAGTAACTAACTGTTAGAGGTAAAAATTCACTTGGACAAGAGTGTAAGAAATGGACACCCTAGGGTGTGATTCTATATTCCAAGTTGGGTACTATAGTCCTGAAGGAATGGGACCCAGGGGGATGGAATCATCACTAAAAATGTTGCCTAGAGGAGGTGGAATTACTGTCTAGAAGGCTATGGATGAATGGGAATTAGTGAAAATATGCCTATGAGGGTCATGAGAGTAAGCAATAGGGTCCTATGTGTTGGGTTTCATATGCCACACTTAAGCTACCAATTTTCACATTTTATATGACTACAAATTTATTTCTTTCCTTTGTCCCACATAGATTATGCTTGAGTAAAAACCTTTGATTTGTCTATTCTCTTTACATATGAATTATCTAGATACTCTCTTGGAGCTCTAAGAGTAAATATATGATGATACAAGTTCTCAACTTGCTCAACATGATGAAAATTTGGGTTGTGAAAATTATCATCAATATTATATTGCATATCATTATCATGGTCATTACTACCATACCAATCTATAACTATTACATTTTTTTTTTTGAATTTACCACCAAGGGAAAATCTAAAATTGTCTCATGTTTCTCTATGTTAGTTTATGATTATTTCATTTATTCTTCATTAATGACCATAATTAGTTCCATTTCATTTACCTTACATGATTATCTAATCTCATGTGTATGAATTTTTTCTATTGAGATTGGTTGTGATGGAATAACTATAGAATAATGCATGAAATTTTATTGATAATTACCCTCATCATTATCTTGTGTCATTTTCTAATATTTTAAGGGATCAATATGTGGGGGCATGTATACAAATAACCACCATGCATGAAATTCATACACCTATGTAATATAGATGTTACTGATTCCATATCATGTATCCAAGGTCAACCTAAAATCAAATAATAATTTAGATGATTAGGCACAAATTTAAAAAGAGTAATCAATGTCTTGGGCCCTACTATTTCATCCAATGATATTAATCCATGTAATTTATGTGGAATGTTATCAAATCCTATTAGGATTTGATTCAATTTTTGATTAATATCCATGTTGATGCCCAAATTTTTTAATGAAACAAAAGTACATATATTCATTCCTGATCCATTATTTATCAACACACATTTGACTAATTTAATTTTAATTTTTACCGAAATGTACAATATAAGGTTTTTCTCTATTGTGTGTTTGAAAGGTCAGTCTTCCTTCTTAAAAGAAATTATTTCTTTTGCATCCTTTAAGGCATTCAAAATAGAGGAAACATATGTAGGTTATGTATCATTTGGGAGAGTTGTCTCATGAAATGCTTACTATAATATATCCTTGTAATTAATTGATATTTAAATATGGATTAATTATCATGGGTATTTTTAGCTTATAAATGATATTATAGCCTTTTATTTGGAATATGGCCTTATGAGAAGTGGATGGGGATGAGTAGAAACATGTTCATTACCTCCATTATTCCACACATGATGAGGCACCATACCTCATCTAGTAGTGACAACATGGACTAAAAAAAAAATATAATCCATGGGTGAATAACATGGATGAGGTGGTAGTTGGTCTAACCTTAAGGTTAGGGGGAGGAGGAACAAAAAGAGTCACTCATGCCCTCTAGCGCTTAGTAGTAACATGAAGAAAATTAGATTTAATATTATTAAAATATGATTTAGAAAGCCTATATATTGTTCATTATTAATTTCAACCTTATTAGTGCACATAGATTTGATCTATGAAATTACATATTTGTTACATATTTTGGATATAAAAGAGAAATAATATGTAATAATTATGGGTTCATAGTTTTTATGTATTCAATATATATATATATATATATATATATATATATATATATGGATTCATCAATATGTATTAATTTATTTTTGATTAAGTGTGATCTAATGATATGGAACCCCTGAACCAATTTAGATTATATGAAATATATAAATAAACATTAATATGAATGTAAAGGTAGAATATTATTTTATTATTTTCACTTGAATATATATATATATATATATATATATATATATATATATATATATATATATATATATATATATATATATATATGGGTTCATCAATATGTATTAATTTATTTTTGATTAAGTGTGATCTAATGACATGGAACCCCTGAACCAATTTGGATTATATGAAATATATAAATAAACATTAATATGAATGTAAAGGTAGAATATTATTTTATTATTTTCACTTGATAAAAATATAAAAGACCTACAAGGATAAGATACTTAAAAAATTTATATATTTTGTAGGTCTAAAATTGAATGTAGGTGGAAGAAATGGGGTGAAATTACATCAAGAGTCACTAAGATTAAGAATTAAGTTTATAGATGCACATGGATAGATTAGTCAACTTCTAGATGATACTGACTAATGTTAGCATTTGAACCTTAATAATTAGTTTGATCTAGAAGATTTTAGTAGCCTCTATTTAGTTAAATCTAGATATCTTTCTCTGTAGGAATAGATGGATCTTGTTGAAAATTAGAATGATCTTTGGATAAAAAAATATCATCCTAAATATCAATGGTTTTTTTTGGTTGGCTACTCAAAATAAGTTTTTGATGGTAGACAATCTTATTAGGAGGGGAATCCCTATCCCTAACCATTGTGTGCTATGCAAATAGGAGGCTGAATCCACAAAGCACTTATTCCTCTCTTATCCTTTTGCTTCTTCCATTTTTTTTATCTTTCTTTAGCCTTTCAAACTTCTCTTGGGTAACTCTAGAAACCATCCAGGATTTAATCACCCAATGGAAGCCACCTTGGGATTCCCCACTGCTAAAATTATGGTGGAATTTGGCTTTGCCTCATATTTTTTGGTGTTTCTAGATCTCTAAAAATTTGATTATTTTTTATAATCATAGACCTACCATCTTTTACACCTTCAATAAAATCATATCTTTTCTAAAATAAAGTTGGTCATCTTTTGCTTCTTCTTTTGATCAACCTAGTTCCCCTTATTTTTCTTAGATTCTCAATTAACTCAATCTTATCATACCTGGTAAATCTCACAATCAATGTGTCAATAGATCTTAGGTTAAGTGGACTCTTCCTCCTCCCAACCGGTTTAAATTAAATTTTGACGGGGCTTCTAAAGGTAATCTGGGCCCAGTGAGTTTGAGAGGGGTCATTAGGGACTCTTATGGGAATATCTAGGCTACCTATATAGGACCACTTGGGATCCAAATGAACCATGCATCTAAATCCAAAGCTACTCTTTGGGGGATCTATTTCAAGTCAATCTTGGCATGGAGTACCTTTAGATTGAGGGAGATTCAATGAATATCATAAAATGTTTAAAAGGCCTAATCAACCTTCATAGAACATTTTTGGGATTATTAATGATGCTAAATTTTTTTTTTCCCATTTAAAAGTGGTGTCAATTACACATGTTATAGGGAAAGCAATAGGATCACCAAAAAAATGGCCAATCTACGGGTTTATAATAGCTCCTTCTTTAGCTAATAAGGTAATGGTTTCCCTAATGACATCATTCCTTTAATCAAATTAGATAAAGGATGCCCATTATAATGAATGATGGACGTATTAATTATCATTAAAATCTAGCTTAAGAGAATGGATGTCAATATGTGCAAGGAAATCATAAACTTATCTTTTCTCAAGGCTTGTATTCACAGTTCACTTTGGCCTTTCATAACAATAATTTATTTGGATCCATTTCCAATACTCTCTCCATTCTCTTTGCCAAGGGTTTGAGATGTGAAGTTTGCATAAAGTTTTTATAGAATTTCAAAATTGGAGGTGACCACAACCATTTTTAACCCATCTCCTATGCAGATGTTAAAAAGGATGAGTATATTTAGCATAAGATGGTTAAAGGAGGCTTGGAGACATATATATAGCAATTGGTTGGACACAATACAGGGCTATCCAAGGATTTTTCCCATAGATGGAAGGATAGATAGGTCTACATACATGGTTCAAGGATTTTGACAACTAAAGAAGAAACTAAAGGAAGGAGAAACTTGCCAACATTTTCTTTAGCAAAGAGAAGAAGAAACTGAAGGCTACATCTCAAAAAGGGTTTTTGAGGAATGACCTACTGATAAAGTGGCCTAACATTTGCTTTTAGATCATGTGTTATATCACTTCAAAAGGCAAACATATGGTAATCTTCTCACATCACTTTATTTTGCTAAATCATTTTAAGGGTCATATCATCAATCTTCTATTTTTCCTTTTGAAATCCCTAGAATTCATGGTTATGAATTTCAAGAATAACCCCTCAGTGGACATCATTCATCAAGGGATGATTATATTATTGGTTAGGAAGGGGGAACCTCTATGGTTAAAAATAATGATGGAGGTGATTAATATCCCCAGTGAATAGCATGATTCAGACAAGGAAGAGGATTTTTTCATGGAATTTGAGTTTGATAAAGATGGGAGGGATCAAATTGAAGGTGCTAGAGCATATTTTTCTTAGGATGATTCTAAGGTGAGAGGATTGGACATGGGGGATCCTAAATATGTTTCATCAATTGCTAGTAGGGGTTGGGGGTTATCGATCCCAAGACCTAAGAAGAAACTAATTAGTCTCTTGATAATCTTTATACCAAGGTATCCATTTAGAAATTGTTATAAAATTAAATTACAGATGAATTTGATAAAATCAAAGGGCTTTTGATTCAAGGGATAACAATCATGAAGTTTTAAAAGGATCATGTTGGTATAGATGAGTTTATTCCTCAAGGCAAAAACACCACTCATAGATATAAAGTGGAAGATAATAACAAGGAGTCTAATAAGGAGAAGGAAGAACCCAACATTACCACCTTGAAGTGCAAGTGATATGGAAAGGAAAAAGATTAGTTTATTAGGAATCATACCAGAGGGAAGAACAACAAAAAAGAAAGAATCAAGACCAAGAAATTGGTCTACTATTATAATTCTGATTATTTGGTCCTTTTCTACTTTTCTTTTGTCTAGGCTTGGGGTTTTTGCTAAATCTTAGTGTTTTTTAGGTGGTAGGGGGTTTTTCCTATCGAGTTCCTATTTTATCCTTTTCTGTAGTTTTGATGTGTCATGCTTATCTTTCGATTTGCTATTGTATGGGTATGTGACCCTTTCAACCTAGTTCTTAACCTATCTAATAAAAACAAATTATTCTGAGTGTAATTTTATTTTATATTTATGTATAAGTTTGTGTTCTTACTTGTAAACCATCTTTATGTGCAATCATGATATCTAGTTGTGCACCTAATTCTAGAAACATGTATACTTGTTTTTGAAGCCCTAGGCCTACTTTCAACACTAGGTTTGGGCATATAAAAGGGGAATAATGGTGGGTTGAGCTGACCCTAGTCACTCCACAATGAATGTTTGAGCACTACCTACATATCTAATACTCTAAAGAGGGATGTTAAGCCATATGTAGTTCTCCCTGTTAGGTGTATGGGTGCAATAGTGATCCTTCAATGAATTTAAAATATGATCTATATTTATATACTTAAAAAATGATAATTTTTATTGGATTTTATGTGCTTTAGAATTGGATAGTACTTTATCTTTGAGAGTGATGTATAAACTATAGAGAATATAACAATTTCTTTGAATGAGAATATGTGTATAGTAGGATTTATTTAAAAATTGTAGATAGGAAATAATCTTAGACCTATTGTGTATTTATATGGGATTATTTGGGTACTTTATCATGCTATCAAGATGGAAAATGTACAAACAAACCCATAAGAAGGATTTGAATTTAAAACTTAATAATTAATTAGTGTGGGACAAGTCCATTAGGTATAAATAATTAAAAAAATTATAAAATAATCTTAGTTTGATAGCATTCACCAGAAGGTAGGAATACCAATATGATGATCTAGAGATAGTTCGATTATGATTTTTAATAGGTTGGGATAGACTAGGAATTATTTTAGGTGACAGATAGAAAAATGGGAAGGTCTAACCCATGAAAAACATATGGATGTGAGAGAAGGGAGAATAAGAGTCATATGTGTATGTATAAGTCATGTGAGATGAAGGTAGGTCATAAATTCCATTTTCAAGTGTCTAATACCATATTTTAGTATCTACATCATTTTTTTTGAAACTCATTGGTTTTCACTACAAAAATGATGACCTAATATTATAGGACCATATACATGTGCTCACCTTAGTTTTCTGCACATTTAACAATAAGGTGAATGAAATGATTGTAAGTTACATTGAACTTACAAATAAATTTTAACCTCTTACTCCCTATAATAAGGGAAATTTTAATGTCAATATCTATGACGGCTCACATGACCATGAGGCATTAGCCATTTCAATCTTGGACATGAAAATTGGTCTTATTAAAATTAAATTTCAAACAATTATAAGGTTTCATTCAAAAAGTTTAAATTGTTGTTTTTCTAAGATATTGATCAAATAATGACATATATGTTAGAATCACCTATGCATTATGTATAGGGTTACAGACAATGACAATGAACTTATCATAAAATTCAAGATTAGAATGCATACACACTTGTTCAGGGAGTTGAAATACACTCCCATTGAGAGTTAGATGTTGAAATAAATAGAGATAAATTGGAAGAATAAACACACGCTTCCAAATATAGAGTATATCATTCATTTCCTTCATCTATAAATTCATGTAGCTGACTAGTGGTTTCATCATGACAATAACACCATCAAAATCCTTTTTAGGATTTAAGATGTTTCTATTTTGGGACTTATCCTTTTAACAGTCCTTATCCTTCATCTTCCTATTATAGTAATTATTTTTATACTAAACTAATTATAAAGTTTTTTACTCATTGTAAAAAGAGAGGACTTGATATATATCCTTGATTTAGACTAAAAAAGAAAACAATAGTTGTAAGTCTCATGATGAGGAAACATAATCCATTTTCATAGAGATAGTGATTAGAAAAATATAATGAGTTGAAAGGTAGATTTAAAAAATTAACAATTTAATTCATCACCAAAATACACAAGGGATTTTTTAATTTTTTTGTCACACATGCTCACCTTACACAAGAATTTTTAATTGATTGTATAGTTGACAATGAATATAAAAATAACTTGATTGCAAGATTAATTTTCAATAAACTAAATTTAATGAAAAAAAATTCTCATATATATTCACTTAGATGGAAGTATATATATTAATCATTTGAGGTCACACACACTTTAACCATATATGTTTATTTTAGTTTTAAAATTATATAAAAACTCATTTTTTATGTGATCAACATGCATTATTGAAGATTTTTACTTGATAATACCTATCAATATGATAGGAAATATAATTATTATGCATATAATAAAACATATACACTAAAAAATATAATAAAATGTACCTAATAAGATTGACTATTAGACACCAAATCTAGTAAGTTTTAGAAAATCATGAAAACTAGTAAATCAATTAACCAAATTGGCTCTAATTTCAATACTTAAAACCACAACTTGATTTTACCAAAGAAAAATTTAATGTTCCAAGAATAATGAAAGTATTGATTAATTATTTTAGTCATATAAAACTATGATTTAGGATCCTCAGACACTTTCTATTGACATGGAAATAAATCATACAATTGATATTCTTCCTTTTGTTCCTCTTCTCATTGATCCCTTTTATCATACTTATCTTGGTTTTATAACTAATGTAGATGGACTAAAATTAGATCCTAAAAATTTAAAATTATTATCAAGTGCCTGAACCATCCACCATCATAGAGACACTTATTTTTTCTCAATTTTTCAAACTTCTATCCTGAATTCACTTTGACTACTCAAATATTTCCTCACTATTTCATCAATTGAAAAAATAAATGCATTGTGACTATGGAGAGATAATCATGATCTTTAATTAGATAGATTAAATAAGAAACTATGTTTTTCACTTGTTTTAATGTTTCCCTATCTCTCATAACCTTTCAATATAGAAACAATTACTTCATATTTTTCACCTAGAGTAGTTTTGTAACAAAACAACCACCCAATGGCATATCACTTTGAAACTTATTTACATACAAATAGAACTATTTGACATATGACAAGGAGTTATATGAATTGTTAAAATCAATAAATTATTAGAGACACTATCTTCTTAGAAAGGAAACAATTATTGGCACAAATCACTTTCCATTGAATTTTCTTTAATCGTAGACAAAAATTGAAACTTGACATATGAAGTGGGCATCCTATTGTTTTAATTATTTTATGTTTAAGTGACTTATAATTTTGGAAAACTAGAGATAATAATATTATGAAGAATATGGTAATAAATTACTAATTTAAATTGAATTTGATAATTTAGATATTACACTATTTTGATTTATAATTAACAAAGCAAGAGGAGAGAAATGTATTTTTTTTACTTCAGTTTTTTTCCACTATTTATATACCCAAGAATTATTTGTAATTTTTTACTCAAATACTTAGACTTGAAATAGAGGCTCAATATCTCTAAACATTATCGATAATGTCTGACCCCTATGGTAGCTATCACTATCCAGTGGTTACCTATGAGGTCAATGTGCACTATGTAAGTATGTAACTCCTAATACCCATATGCATGTATTGAAAATTATTCATACGTGTGTGTGTTACTTGGGTCCTATATGCTAATGTATATTTTCTATTTATTTTTGTCTAAACCCTAATTATGATTTCCACCACAAGATTACCTTAAAATTGAATTTTATTTTGGAGTGGATAACCCTAACCAATCCCTACTGAATGGATGAGATTTTATGACATTATAATAGTAAAAAGAGGGATAAAACCACATGTAGTTATCCCACATATTTATTTATTTGTGTGTGTGTGTGTGTGTGTGTGTGTGTGTGTGTGAAACATCTTAAACAATCTAGAGTGCAATGCAACATTTCATTTTTGATACTTAGCACCATTAAACTTTAAACTTTGTATATTTAGACTTAAATATACATGTAATAAAATTACTTAAATGATTCAAACAAATAAAATAATATATCACAAAATTAAGAATAGAATAAGTAGATACAAAATAACAATTGGTAGAAGAGTATACTACTTGAATATTATGACTGAGCCACTTGAAGGGGAAACCTCCAAAACAATGTAATAATAATAGAATTCCTAATATGATGATAAATGACTAATCACTATCTCCTATATATAATCTATTTAACCATGGTTATTTCATAGGCTAACCATACTAAGAACACGAAGAAATGAAATAAGATAATATGAAGGCATGTAAGCCACAAGTCAGCCACACAAATCCCTAGATGCACTATAGGTTAAAGGAATAACATGCCCATCCCATTCAGAACAACATTGTCCTCAATGTTGAATTAAATTGGGATGTTAATATAGGAACATTTCATCTTCCCATGTTGCATATTTAGAAATTAGATTCTTCTATTTGATCAAATATTCCTTAATCGATCTAGTCTATAGTTATTTAGTGCACATGTGAAGGATCTCTTTAGGGTCTACAATGACTTGGTATTCTTCTAAAATTTTAGGTAATTTAGTTTGAGTAGAAAATATGTGTTTAATTACCTTCTTCAGGAAAGATACATGGAATATTGAATGTGTGTGAGAGGATGAGGTCTAGCTTGTAAGCCAAACTACCAATTTTTTTCAAGATATGATAAGGGCCATAATACTTAGGTGATAGTTTGTTATCCTTTTTTTTATTTAGATACATCTACTTATATGGATAAAAATGCATAAATACCCAATCACCTATGTCAAATGCCATTCATTATGGTGTTGATATACTTGTTGCTTCATTCTATTTTGTGCCATTTCTAAATTATCTCGTAAACTAACTAGTACCTCCTATTGATGGTGACTGTATTCCTCAATATATTGAACCTTGGGATACATTTTCAAATTTGAAGTGATGGATGGAGGTGATACCCATATAATGCCATAAAGGGAAACATTTTACAATAAGTGTGAAAAGAAGTGTTATACCACCATTTGACAAGTGGCAACCAACGAACCCATTTGTATTGTATGTCAAAAACATAACAACAAATATACCCTTATAGGCATTTGTTGAATAACTCTTTTTTTCCATTATATTGAGGATGATAGGATGACTATTAGCCAACTGGTGCCAAAACATGCAAATAATTTCATCAAAAAATTATTACTAAATATGGAATCTTGGTCATTTACAATGGTCTTTGGAGTACCATGAAATTTATAAACTATATTGAGAAAATAATAAGCTAATGTACTGGAAACAAATGGTTTTGATAAGGAATAAAACTGAGCATACTTGGTAAGTCAATCCATAACTACCATGTTAACATTTTTATCCTTAGGCCATGGTTACCTAGTAATGAAATCCATAGAAACCTTGTCCCAAAACTAGCTAGGGATGGATAAACGATGAAAAATACTTTGGGTATTAATGGTTTCACCTTTGTTATATTGACATACCATGCATTCAACCACATATTTCTAGACATCCCCCTTGAATCCTTCCCAAAGTAAATCTTGCTTGATTCTATAATATATTTTTAAAAATATAGAGTGACCTCTGAGTGGAGAGGCATGAAGTTCATGAAGATTTTTATGTTTGAGTAGAAAATTCTTATAGAGGTATAATATATATTTATACCATAATGTGCTCCCATTCTATGTCAATTTTTTAGATTCATCAAAACCCTATTGAAGAGTCTGAATCAAATCCTTGGTAGTATTTTCATTATCCCATTTTGATCTTGCTTCCTCTAGCTAATTTTCCTACCACATCTTCATGGTGCATAACAATGCCTCAATTGATTCATCCCTCTAGGAGAGGGCATTTACCACCACATTATCTTTTCCTTTCTTATATACTATTTCAAAATCATAGCCTAGCATTTTACTCACCCATTTATATTATTCTTTATATGATAGTTGTTTTTCTAAATAATATTAGAGGATATCATGATCAATATTTACTTGAAAGTGATGATGCATCAAATAAGGTCTCCATTACTTGATTGCATGCAAAATACCCATCATCTCTTTCTCATAAATTGGTTTGAGCCTATTTTTTCCCTTTAATTGGTGACTTTAAAAATTTTGTGGTCACCTTATTACATGAGTACAAACCCCATTCCATAACTTGATGCCTCACACTCCACAAAAAACATTTTTGAAAAATTAGGAGTATCCAAAATTAGAGTTGTTCACATAACCATATTCAATTATTCAAAATCCTTAATAGATAAATCAGTCCATTGGAAGGAGTCTTTATTCAGCAAAAATGTGAGTGGGTTTATAGTGCTACCATAATTTTTGATAAACATGTGATAGTAATAAGTTATCCCTAGAAATCCTTGGAGGTTCTTGTGGGTCTTGTGAACCTACCACTCCATCATCGCTTGGATTTTTTTAGGATAAAATTCACTCCTTTGTGTGAAAAAATATGACCCAATTACTCCACCTCTTAGACACCAAAATCAAATTTTAAAGGCTTGACATAAAGTTGATGTTGTTCCAGAACTAAAAGTACCTATTTCACATGCTTCAAGTGATCTTCCTAATTCTTATTGTAGATGAGGATATCATCAAAAAACACCAATACAAACTTTATAAAAAATGGCCTAAAAATAATACTCATCAAATTTTTAAATGTAGATGGTGCTTTTGTGAGACCAAAAGGCATAACCATAAATTTATAATGGCCTTCATGAGTTCTAAAATTTGTTTTAGGTATGTTATCATCATAGATTTGAATCTGATGATACCTAGAGCAAAGGTCTAGCTTGGTACAATAAATAGCACCATGCAATTCATATATAAAATCATCAATTATTAGAATATGAAACACATCTTTGATGGTGTACTTGTTGAGTTATCTCTAGTATGGGCACATCCTCTAAATGCCATCCTTCTTTTGCACCATGACCATAGGGAAGGAATATTCACTTTGACTACGTTAGATGATTCTTTTCTCCAACATCTCATGTACCATCTTTTCAATTTCATTCTTATGTGCATATAGATATCAGTAAGGTCTGATGTTGTGTGGTGTAATTCTTAGAATGAGCTTGATGGCATGATCACGTGGGTGGCTTGAAGTAAATCCTTTTGGTATGTCACCAAAAATAACATAATGGTCATCTAACACCTTTGCAAATTAGGATGTATAGAATCCTTGGTTGGTTAAACCTCTATGTAAAATAATCATGCCAAAAATCCCTTAGCACTTTTTATAATAATCTTCAACATCTAATGGGAACTAACAAGTTGTGGAGATTTAGCCTGTAAACCATGTAGTTCAAAGGTCTTACCTTCTGAATGGAACCTCATGAATATTTCCTTGAAATTCATCTCAATAGTGCCCAAAGTGGTGATCCACTGCACTTCCAAAACAATGTTAGATCTTTTCATGGGAATAAAAACATAGGTAAATATTATGAGTCTCCCATAAAAAAATAAAAGCTATGGTATTTTATATAATAATTGATAATACCATTATCTACAAGCATGACCTAAAATTCTAGAGTTGTGTAAATGAAATAATTCAAATGAGTATTCAACTTATTTTTGATGAAGTTATATGTACTCCAAGAGTTAATCAACATAATAACTTTATGTTTCTTTAATAAAATCACCACCTTAAGAGTTTTAGGAGTACTTATGGATCGAATCCATGTTTTAAACATTTTGGGCAGTTAGTTTTTTGTCATGGATGTGCTCAATGAGTTGGGTGGATTAGTATCGACATCCTCTTTCCTAGGTTCCCCTTTTTATTTTTTTGGCTAAGTCTAAACTCTTTCCACTAGTTCCACATGGTGCCCTCATGATCATTCTTTTCAAAAAAATTATTAGATTCCCCAAAATTAATGTTGACTCACCATGTGGCATCACTGTGCTCCTCAAGAATGAAGGGTTCTTTTGATAGAGTTTTAAGGGAACCATTGGTTGAAGAAGTAATAGGTAGGACCCACTATATAGGTATAAGTAGAAATATGCAAGCCTTACACATGGTGTCATGACACTTATCTAAGGAAAAGTATTTTCTATCAGAGCTTTGAGTTGTGACATTGGTTAAGGGAAGGGGAACCTGTTTCCAACAAGAATTCCAAAGGTAGTTCAAAGGGAGACACACATCACCACATCATCATGGGAGTCATGAGGCATCAAAGTTATGCCATATATTATATTTTAATACCATCTACACTCATGACCTGAAGCTTCCCATTTTATTTGGGATGGCCTCATCATGAGCATGAGTACCAAGTTCCAGGTGTCATTTCCTCATGAGGTTGTTATGCCTATATATTCTAGGCTTTTTTATTTTGTAAAGGGCTAAGAGTTAGATAGTAGAATTTTTTTTAATGACTTGATATTAAAGATTATCCATTGTAATAGTTTTAATTTCAAATAGAAATAAAAATAGTTATTGTCTTTCATTTCAGGACCTTAGCAGGTGCCCCTCACGAGAAGGATTGAATATTTTATACTATGCCTTTAGGATTTTTGTCTTTTGTTATCTACCTAATAATGAAGAGGATGTGATGTTCTATGTCAAATTATATGGAATCAATAATTGTTTGTTATTTATATTCTCTACTTCTGTAGCATTGGCTTTGGTTTTTATTATAGGCTTTAAATCATGCATATGCTCTTTTAAATTATCTATAATATTTTAGAGGTTGAAGTTATTTTATGCAATATTAGGAATGGGTACATTAAGCATTCTGGCACATCTCCTTGGATAGTTTTATTTTAATTTCCTTATTCCCCTTTCCTTTCCCAATTAATTTAAATAACCATCTTCCAAAATCCTAGAGGTTACTTCATAGATCATAATTTTAGTCCCACATCTATAAATATTACCATAGGAAACTATTCATCAAGAATGAGAGTTTTAGGCATCAATAGTTCCCTTTTTTAGCATGCCTAATGGGACTCATCTACCTTATTAGAACTCAGATTTTATGAGTTAGAGACCCATCAAAAGGTCACTAACAGTGTAGAATCCAATCTTACTACTACCACCTCTAGTAGCTATAACTCACCAAAGAACCACAAGGTCCAACATAACACAACAACCATGGTAGATGGCTATCCAAAAACCACCAAGGAAATTTATGGAAAGGAACAGTGGTAGCCCACTCATCCCTCCAATATCCCGATATATGTGGGATCTTATTCCTACTAATGCCTTAAAGGCATTCCCAAAGTTCATAGGGGAGGATTTTAAAAGTGTGATGGAACACCTTCAAGATGTTTCCAATATTTATACTATGTATTATGTTATAGATCAAAACATGGCCTTAAGGTTATAAGCCACCACTTTCAAAGGGAAAGCCATTAATTGATATCAATCCTTATCACCCAACTCCATTGCCACCTAAGATGAATTAGGTAATAGATTTTTTGATCAATTCAATGAGCAAGGAGATAGGTCATCTCTCCTATAAAAATTAATATTATTAAAAAATCCCCATAAGAGACTATCATCGATTTTAATACTAGGTTTATAAATACCTAAAAAATAATCCTAGTAGTTGCATGACCACCCACATATATGGCCACATCTTTTACCTTAAAACCTTCAACTCAGATATAGTTATTATGATTCAATCCCTCAGAGGCCAGATGATGTTAGATGTATATGAATTAGCCATTAGGGTGGAGAATAATTGATATATTCTAGGAAACTCCCCCCAGGGCTCCTAATTCCTATATTCCAAAAACTATCAATGTCACCACAAGAGGAAATCCCAAGTACCTTGAAAACACCTCCTTCCATGTATGTATATCTAGCCACTCAAATTAGTGCATTCACTTCATCTATACTAGTTGTAGAGATGAATGATATGAAGAGAATCATATGGAACTTATAAAATGAAATCATAAACCTTAAATGGTAGCAAGCTATGCCCCCAAATCCCCCTTACCAAAATTACCAAGGTAGAAGAATCTCATATCAACATAAATAGTTATAGGGAAGACAAAGGTCAAATCACTAAGTGTGACTTGTGAATCAAATCATCTTGGTTCTCAATCCTTTATAAATGGTCCCACCAAAATCTCAAAGGGAATTGATTGGTAGCTAAAATAACTTAGTGGATGACTCAAATTCATGGTGATTTCTATGCAATGATGTACATGCACCCTAAAATTTCAATAGAGGTAATATGCAGTAAAATGTAATTGAGTAATGAAGACAAGGGAATACACCTAATTTAACTTCTTATAGATACCAGTCCTTAGGTGTTGAAAATGTTATCCTAATGGCTCAAATGCAAGTAATGTCCTTGGAACAAGAATAGGAGATAACCTCAAAACATGTACTTTTTTCTTGGGTGTAAAATTGAGGTCCCCATGATGAAATCTTTGTAAGTCCAATCAAAGTACTACACTCAATCCAAGAAGAAATTAATTGAGACACAAGAGGATTTTGTAAGGCCTAAAATGACTTTTAGGAAAAATTTAGGACCCCAACCATCACCCCTAACAAATCAAAAGTATGGTGAAATAGCAAAGAATAGTATAAAGGACACTAAAGTTTGACCTCAAAGGTTATTTAATGTGGTAGATCAATTAAAGAAGGCCCTAACTAATATTTCTCTCTAGGATGCCTTGTCTATCCTCGAGAATAAGTCTCTACTATAAGAAGCATTGGAAGACCAAAAAAATCTTGCATGAGCTAACTGAGCTATAGAGCTAGCACAAGCCAAGGGGAAGGAAGCCAAAAGTGATGTGCAACCTCATGCACCATCCACATTCATCAACTTCAAATTAGGGGCAAGTAAAACAAAACCCATCCTATTTTATTTAACTCTCATTATGGGAAATAAGTTGTATAATTATATGATTGATTTTGGTGCTAATACTATGGTGATTCCCAAATAGATTGTAGATGCACTACAACTTCAATATGAACCTTTGAATAGAGGGGTAATTTAGTTAGATGGGAAGAAATTTTAGACCATACGTGTTATCAAGGCTCTTATCTAAAACTTGAAGTCTTGTCCTAGTATTATAGTCTCCCAAGAATTTGTGGTAATAGATATTCCACCAGTCTTTGGGTTATGTCTGTCAAGATATTTCATAACCAAGATAGGTAGATACTTATCTTTGGATTGGTTTCACTTAATCTTAAGAACCAAATATGACTCAAAATTGAAGGTGTTATCTGAAATGTTGTATTTAGAACACATATATAATGATGATGTAATGAATTTAAAAGAAACACACACTTTTTTCTCCAATAAAGAAATGCATTACATATACATTCTCAAGGAAGAAACAGTGGTAGATAATAGGGGATTAGAGGAGGAGGTCCTCATTAATGAATTCATTGAGAATAATCCATTCATAAAATTTGATACCACCAGCCTCTAGACTTATGTAATCCATGATGAAGATCAATCCATCCCAAAATTTATGAAGAAAAGAGAGGATCAAATAAAGGAAGCTAAAAATGAGTCCAATTTTTGGGTTTTACATTTTGATGGTGCAAAATACAAGATCAGCTCTAGAGAAGGTATTTGATTGATGTCTCCATCTAGATAAGAGACCCTTAGGGCCTTCTAATTCAAGTTTATCTACAAATATAATGAATCCTAATATGAATATACCTTAGCCTGGTTGAGTGCATAGGTATGAAGCAATTAAAAGTGTTTGGAGCTTCTAAATTAGTAGTAAAGCAAGTAAGAGGAGTCTTAACTATAAATAATGTTTGCATAAGGTCTTACCACCATTGAATATGGGATTTAATTAAAGTGTTTAAATAATTTAATATTCAAATCATCCCCATGTCCATGAATCTAGAGGGAGACATAATAATAGTTATTGGCTCTTAGTCTGATTTGGTAACTAAATTATTGACCAATAAGTAAGCGGTGTGATTGATTATCAAACTTGTTATCCTAGATAATGATCAAAACTGGTAGGTATCTATGATTGATTCCAAAATTATCACATTTCTTTAGCAATCATGTAATTGTTTAGAGTAGTTATAGTTGAATATTGAAAAATCCTATGGTGATCAAATCATACAATTGAAGTCCAATAAACTTCCAAAGGGATTGATCACCCTAGAGAATCTATTTGATTATGATGATGTAAGGAATGAAAAAGGAAATTTCATCACAAGTATAAGTGACTATTTTGAGCTTGATGTAGGAGATGGAATAAAATTGAAGGTGGGGAATAAAGTCTCCCGAAAGGATAAGGATCAATTGGTATTTTTCTCCAACAATTATGAAGGGGTTATGGCCTGGACCTATGATGACCTGAAGGGGTACGATCGTGAGGTGATCCAGAACATCATACATCTAATTGAAGGATCCAACTAGTCCACCAAAATAAAAGCCTAATAAATCCAAAAATTAAGTCTTTCATGGCTTAGAAACTAAGCAAATTGATTGACTCAAAGATTATATACCCAATCAAGCATTCAACTTGGGTATCCAACCTAGTTCTAGTGAGAAAGAAGAATGGAGAAACTAGGCTATATGTAGACTTTAGAGACTTGAAACAGGCATCTATAAAATATCATTAACCCCTTCCTTC
This sequence comes from Torreya grandis, assembly GCA_037957365.1. Lineage (NCBI taxonomy): Eukaryota > Viridiplantae > Streptophyta > Pinopsida > Cupressales > Taxaceae > Torreya > Torreya grandis. The sequence goes on from JARHVA010009688.1 coordinate 123,680, forward strand.
TATGGAATAGATCCTATAAATAGTAGTGGGAACAAAAATGTTCTCTCTCCTAGATGGGTTCTTAGGTTATAACTAGGTATGGGTTAATGAGGATTATCAACATAAAACCACTTTCACTATAAAATGGGGAACCTTCACATATGAAAAAATGTCTTTCAACCTCTCTAATTTAGGATCCAATTTTGAGTGGGATATGGATATAGCTTTTAAGGGCTTGATTAACAAAATCATCCTCATCTATCTAGATGATCCAATAGTATTCTCCAAGAAAAAGGATAATCATTTTGATCATTTGGAGAATTTTTTTTAAAAGTACCAAGAATTTAGGGTATCCCTCAACCCCAAAAATGTGTCTTTGACATCCCACAAGGTAAGCCACTAGGATACGTGGTATTCAAAAAAGGCATCTCTATTGATCTAGATAGAGTGAAGGCCATCAGGGACTAAACTTTACTAGTTAACAAGAAGAGAGTCTAGTCTTTCCTAGGGAAGATCAACTTCATCAGCCAATTTATATCTAACTTCATGGGATTGGTAAGGCCAATTACATTAATGATGAAGAAAGACTAGACCTTCAAATGGACCATCGAAAGAAGAATAGCATTTGACAAAACCAATAAGACAATATCCACTACCCCCATGCTAGTCAATCCTGACTTCTCTAAATATTTTATCATGTATGTTTATGGGAGTGAACATAGCTTGGTAGTCATGTTAACTTAGAAAGGAGACAAAGGGAAAGGTGAGTACCCTATTACATTCTATTCAAGGACATTACATGTCTATGATACTAAGTATAATTTTTTTGAGAAGCAAGCTTTAACCATCATCAAAGGCCTCAATAAATTCATATACATGGTGGAAAAAAGCAAGGTAATGATATATGTGGTGCATTCCATGATTTTTAAATAGTGATTAGCCCCTGCTAATCAATACTATTTATTTAAAGTGGATTTTTAATAATAAGTCATTTTTTCATTTTTTATTTAAATAAAAATAATTGACTTTTATTTTAATCTAAATGTAAAATTAATTGAACAATTTGAAATGAGTATTTTGTAAAATCATATAAATTTATTGTGTAGTTAAAAAAACATTCAATTCACTTTTTTTTCTCTACGAATAATCCAAGTTTATATCCTTTGCAAATAATCCAAGTTTATATCCTCTACAAATAATCCAAGTTTATATCCTCTATGCAAATAATCCAAATTTGTACAAACTTTACACTTTGCTTGGATTAAAAATGAATATTAATTTTCCAATTTCCCTTTCAGTAAATCTAAAAAATTGCTTTATAATTTTTTTGTAATTTAAATACAGAAATTGAAAGAAATTTAGATCATAAAGAAGAAATTATACAAAAATGACATAAAATATTTATTTATGGGGTTCACCAAATGGCTGTCCCTGGGTTCATTCAAACCATTCCATTTAAATAAGATATAAATATAGTGATTAAGCTTACATCCATGAATAACTTGCAATTGGTTGATCAACCTCTAAAGAACTCTAGTCATAGATCACAAATATTCTTCATTTCCAAAATGATCACCTGCAAATAAATATCTCTAAAATGGGAAATTTCTCTCTCTTCAAAGAGCCAAAACACTCTCAAAAGGTTTTAAACTACCTTATGGTTTTAAAAATCCTTCCCTGTAATTATACAAATTAAAAAATATTATATAATAGGCAAAATGACCTCAATTGACTATATCAAAATTCTACCCCTATAAAAAAAATACAATCTGTATTTCCTCTATTCTCTGTTCTCTATCTTTAGATCATTATTTTTAATATAAAATGAAATAAAGTTGTTAATAGCCAATGGTGGATAATAACCTTCATTTTCCTAAAGTACAGTTAAACTCTAGATAGGCTTCATGAAAATAAGAAAGAATAAAATCCCATAATTTATGGGAAGTTGAAACTCCATCGTTAATTTATCATAATACTTTCCCATAAATAATATTTCCACTTTACCATTATCTCCCCATAAATAATATAACTTCCCACCAAAACCATTGACAAGTGTAACAAACAGTGGCAAAGATAATAATAATGGTAATCATGCATAAAAGAGAGTTTATTAAAAACAAACCATTATCCTTATAATATGCATGTCAAACTAAAATTTCCAACTACTATCAATTCGATTCTCTATGTGCATGTTTTAGAGTTGGCATTGAAATAAAGGCAAGAGGATAAAAGGATTAAAACAACATCTCCCAAAGACTAACATACTCCACCAACCATCCCTGTTTTAAAGTGGGTGTCCACATTGTAATTAAAAGGTGGAGATAAAGTTTAGTGGACTTAGGTTTTAAAACACTTAACTTATCCCACTTCAAACACCCCCAATCCAAAGTTTCACATGGTAAAAGGCATGAATGGTATAAAGTAAAATAATATCCCATGGATCTTTTTCTTTTTCTTTAAACCCATCCACATGGGAAGAATAAATAGGTGGATAAAATTTAAGTAAAATTTGTATTTAATTAAATTTGGGTTTAATTAAAAATATATCCCATGATTCTTTAAACAACCATTTACATGGGAGTGGGGATATTAGAATTTGTGGCTTGTTTTAAAATATCCAATGGTTTAATAAATAGGATAGTTAATAATATTTTGTAAATAGAGGAACTATGGTAGGAATAGATATTTTTTGAACCATAAAAAATATCCTCTAGATTAAACTTCCCCAATAAGACCCTTTTGGTCTCCAAAAGGTCAAGTCATTCTCTGGCACTACAAATGGTTCACTCTGTAAAACATCACTGTAAAATATCATGATAACAATTCAAAAATAAAACTAAATCCATGAAATACCAATAAAAGAAATATCTACCCATTACCAAATTTTAGATAGAAGTAAACTACCTGCTCAAATATCACATCTTCAAAATGGTGAATCTTCCAATCAGTACAAAATGATCACCAAGTGCAATTGAAAACTAGTTTGTTAGTGCAATAAATATACATGCTTATTGTAACCATATTTGATAGTTATAAATAAATATGCAATTTAATGAGGGTCTTATAAATATGAAAATATCATATATGGCTATAAATTTTTTGTAAATTTATTATAATTATAAATGGTGCCCGAAAAGGGTCTTATAAACCTCTATTTGCACAATGTAAATGACAACATATATACTGAAATGCAAATTTTCCCAAATTAGACATACTGATCATACCCGATATAATCTACATATACTATTGTCAAGGTTCAAAAATGATTTTTTTCCAAAAACACAAACATGAGAAAATAATACAAGTATGATAAACATGTCCCTTGGCTTTTCTCTATAGGTTACTCTAATAAACCAAATTTTGAGCTTGAAAATTTAGGAATATCTCCAAGTTTAAATATGAGTTTATATCAGGAACTCAAAAAATTATTTAGTAGAAAAATATAGAGCTTATCAAAACCACAAATATGAGAAAATAATCCATGTAAGAAAAACCTAACACTTGGATTTTTTCATAGCTGGTAGCTCCAAAATTATTCAAAATCAAAATATATTCCTTAGAATACCAAAATTGCTTTGCACATAAGCATGTTAATTAATACCATAGATACAAAAAATTACCACTATAAAATAAATGATCATTACCATCTAAATCAAAAATGAATGGAGTCATTTGTAGATAATTAGTAGAGTAGTGGTCTTCCTTTGGTTTTGTTTTTAAAACTAGTGGGTTTAAAATAACTTACTTTTTATCATGAATGCATCATCTTTCATGGATGTCTTCCTGTAATATTTAAGACATAGTTGTGGATTCAATACCCAACATTTATCATTTCAGTGACCACTCAGATTATAATGAGCATAATAATTATTACCCATTTTTTTCTCCTTAGAAAATAAAGATATCCTACTAGTTAGTTTTCTTTTCCAACATAAGGAAACACAATGATTATCTAATCTATAAAAACTACATGGATATTTAGACAAAAAATCCTATGATAATAAGTCCTTATTTTCACAATTAAAATATGCATTAGAATATTTACTAGGTTTAGGATAGTGTGATGATTGAATTTTCCAACATTTCTCAACTTTGTTTTCACTCTTATGACAATGAGTGTAAAATTTCCTATTGTCCTTATTCTTGAATGAGGAAACCTGTTTACCATTTCTCACCTCTAAATGATCATTATCACCTACCTTTTCTTTCACAAAAGACAATAACTTCTTTAGCAAATACTTTCTCTTCCAATAATTAGAAATAGAATGATTACTTAACCCACAAAAAGTACAAGGATAAGTATACCACATTTTATGTATATCATATCCATATTGTTCATACTAAAAGAGTGCATTATAAGTTTTATAATTTACTAAATTATTATTGATATTTATTGTGTAAGAAAGAGGAGGTGGAATCTCAATACCTCTTCTTCTAGTTCTCTTACACCTCTTATCTACTTGTGATGGTTTATTCTAAAAAATAGTGGCTTATACACTTGATAGATGGAATCTTGTCTTCCTTCTATGGATTTAGAACTCTCTCCAAATTCCATTTGCTCACCAGTATACCCAAAACTTGAAAAACAAGGCCTATCCTCTACCTATATGGGGTTAGTTATGGTTTTTCCATTTTTACCAAGGCCTCTTCCTTCAAATCCCATTTTATTTAATAGTTTAGACCCAATACCCTTGGTATGTTTTTCAAAAATACCAAAAGAAATATCTAAAATTTAATGAAAGGAAGGAAGTAATACATGATGACTTAGAATGTATTCATCTATCATTATTTTTACATTTGATGTGGAAGGTAATTACTTCATTCATTCACAATTTTGCAACTTTGTCAAGAGCTCATCCTTGGTCTACAAATCATATTTTAACTTTTCAATCTCCTCTTCCATGGATTAGAATTTTTATCTTAAGAGAGCGTTCTCTTCTTAGATGTGTTGATTATATTATTCAAGCTCAATAAGTTTCTCTTATTTGGACAACTTGCCCATGGTTTTTTGTTCCTATAAACAACTTGTACTTCCAACACTACAAATGGAGTAAACAATTGTATACATCCAATTCCTAACACCATTTGTGTTGAAATTATCAATCTTACTTTAATTGCACCCAAATGCACATTTTAGATCAAAATCCATAAAACACTATAAATGGTTTGAACTTATCATTTACAAGTACTGATTTAGGTCAAAATATCCCTAAATGGGGTAATGTAATTTATGGTCTAGCTAACTTTGATCAATTTATTTTGAGTCAAAATGATGATTTCACCTTTTTGTACTCTATATCACTCTTTTATTCTAATTCATTGGTACACATCATGTACCTTTATTATTTTATGTTGTAAACATCCTAACTGGGAATATGGTTCCAACATATCTAACATCACCTTCCAATTCTTCTCAATTCAAATTATGACTCAGTCATATGACGTTCTGACCATTTTGTTTAATTGAGGGCCAATTTCCAAATAATTGCACAACTGTTGATTAACCTTGTTTAAATCTAATTAATCCAAATCAAGAGCTTAAGTAGATTTTCCATGAGAGTTGTTGAATATTTATTTTTGGAAATTGATTTCTATTAATTACATGATCAGGTGACATAATTTCTTAGGAAGACATCCCTAGGCCATAAATTCCACACATATTAGGATTATGGCTCTCCCATGCCTCAGTAAGACCTTCTATGCCTCTTAAATGCCTCTCTATCCAAAATATTTATGAGGGATATTTGTGGATTTAATTATATTTTTGAATTAATCCTTAGCCATACATCTTCATATTGAGATGGATAGTTCAAGTTGATTCTGACCAATCTCAAAATCTATAAATAGAGAGGCTATGAACATCATTTTTAAGCTTAATTTATGCAAAGTTATTATGCTAAATTGTCTCCACAATCCTTTACATTTGATCATTAATTTTGTATATAAGCTTCAATTATAGGCTAGTTTAGTGATTACAAATCATGAGCCTAGATTTTACAAGGAGTTCCTTAGACATTGGAGGAGTTGGACACCACTATTTTTGAATACAAGAGCTCTTGATCAAGGGAGAATATGATTTTGAGTTGCATTGGTATGGTGAATCCATTTGGGAAGGTAATATGATGTTTCTTTCTTTCAATTGTTTTATGCCATCCTTTGTAATTCCCACATGAATAGATAAGATTAATTTAGTTTGTTCTTATACATTATTCTTTTGATTTATTGGACTAATGCTTGACTAATCATGTTATGTAATCCTCTCTACATTTTGGCATGCCCAATGGGACTGAAACTCACAAATTTTCTCATAACGCCTCTAAGGGAAACCTACTAACCATTGTCATGTAGGATCTTGTAGTATGAAAGCAAAGAAGGCAAAAATTTGAGCAAAATAATGTCCATTTTTATAAACCAAAGTTTTATTCTCAAGACCATCAACTCAGCCCAACTCAACTTTGGCTCAACCTAACTTAGATCTGGCTTGGCCCAGCTCAGCTCTAGATCACCCCAACTCAGCTATAACTTAGTCAAACTTGTCTCTAGCTCAGACCAAATTGACTTTGGATCGACCCAACTCAGCTTTGGGTCATCCTGAGTCATCTCTAGATCACCTCAACTCAGATCTAGCTTAGCCCAACTCAGCTCTGGCTTGGCCTAACTTGGCTTTAGATTTCCTCAAATAAGCTTTGTACCAACCCAACTCAACTCTAGCTCAACCCAACTTGGTTTTGGATCACCCTGCCTTGACTCTGGCTCGGCCTAACTTAGCTCTAGATCACCCTGACTCAACTCTAGCTCAACCTAACATGGCTTTGGCTCAACCTAACTCAGCTCTAGATCACCCCAACTCAACTTTAGATCACCTTGACTCATCCCAATTCACATTCACTCACTTGTCAACCTAATTCACATGTCAACCCAACACACCTGTCAACTTGAGAGCTAAATTTTAATGTCATTTTCTCAAACTCTTAAGTGCTTCAAAGCAGACCCTTATAATTATATTTTTATAGGTTGAGGGGGTAGTTTAGAAGTTGGTTTGAATTATTTTGACTAACCAAACACAATTTAATTTGGGTTTAAAATGAACATGATTGATTTCACACATTTGAACTAGTGATTAAAATAAACTTAAGAATTGGCTAAGTCTTAGATACATTTCATTTTGTGTTTAAAACACATCATAACTCTTGCAATTTTAAATTTGGTGTTTTAATCATGAATCTAGGCTAAGTCTTGAATCTTTAGTTTGGGCTTAAAATGAACTTAGGTCTTTATTGATTCATGTGGCCTTTTTTATGAAATATTTTACCATCTTAGCAATTAAGGCCAAGGACCAAAAAGAACATCACCTAATTTCTTATTTGGTGCTTAAAATTGAACTCATTTGTCAAGTTTGTATGTAATAGGTGATTACTTAATTGATTAGAAAAAAGAGAGACATTGCATGTATGCTCTTCCATCCATCCCATTTAGGGAAATTTTGGAATCAAAAGTGTCATCCTTATTGCAAAAATGCCTAGTCCAAGGCATAAAAATAATGTTTCTTAAATTGCTCCCCAAAAACCTATAATAGTATTGGGTGATCTTGAGGTGACCATAAAGTCTTTCTATTATATCTTTTATTTTATGCAAACTTGGATTATGAGGGGGATTTCATCACCTCCCACAAGTTCTCTAGGGCTAAATCACCAAGACTTATCTACACTTTAGACATCACACTACACTAAGCAAGTGATGGATGTAGTGGTTTCAAAAAGGGCCATACCTTTTTTAAATAAGCCAAGTGTCATGGACACCTAATTAAAGTGTGTTTATTTTGCATCATTTGCATGAAATTAATTATGTAAATGATCAATATAGAATGATAAAAAACTTGATAATTTAGTCAACCCCACATTACCATACCCTTTCTAGGATTTGGATGATTATACTTAGTTTATTTTGGTCATTTTTTCTTGGCATGTTTTGAGACTAAAACTTGTTTATTTGTTTATAAATCATGACAAAACCAATATGTTTATACATCACTCTTTTGTTTAAAGAGGCATTATACTATCCATTTTACACCACACTTATGCCCTAAAATTTTTGCTAAACATGTTTGTGTATGTGCCATTTGGACCTCATTTATGTGTCGTCATGTTGTCCACTCTTGTCTAGCTTGTTTGGTCCAAACCTAGTCTTCAACATTGTATTTTCAATTAACCTTGTCAATTTTGGATCCAAACATTGATTGATTTCTAGTTATGCCTCAATTCATGGGGATGATACACATATCTTTCTATTTTAGGTTACATAACTTCAGTTAAATGATTACTCAAAATTAAAGACTATTGATTGTTTGTTTGTTTAAGTGCATATCATCATCATTATTTGTGCCTTTATTTCAAAGAACAAAACCTTTATCCAAAAGACTTTGACATTATATATTTGATGTTAGGTTATTTTATGCCAAATATTGGCATAAACCATTTTGGAGATACATCTCCACCCTTTTGACCAAGGTTAAACCTTTTATGTTTTGGGCATTGCTTTTTAGAGTTTAAAGAACTCTTAGCCTTTTGTTTTAAGAGATTTTTTCATTAAATGTAGATATGTCTAGTTACACTTATGGTGGTGTCATGAATAATCTAAATTATGATAGAATAGTTACACAAAATGACTTTTATGACTTTAGACAAGACCCCAATGGTGATAATATGGTTTGTGAGATAGTTTTCTATCCACCCCAAAAAAATTAGTCATGGGAACACAATCAAGATCCAACTTATGATCCAACTCAAGATTGGGATGATTGGGTTTATTAGGAAAACTTGGATGCTTTGGCTTATGCAAGTAACCAAATTAAGAAGCATCTAGTCATCACCATTTTAGGACCTCCTCCTTTAGTTTGTACAAACAACCAAACTAAGAAGCATCTATTCATTACCATTTTAGAACCTTCTCCTTTGGTTTACACAAGTAACCAAACTAAGAAGCATTCAGTCATTACCATTTTAGGACCTCCTCCTTTGATTTACACAAGTAACCAAACTAAAAAGCATCTAGTTCTTACCATTCTTGGCCCATTATCAAATTTTTATGAACCTATTATTGAATAACCTCCATTTGATGAACCAGTTGTGTTTGATCCCTTCTTCAATAGTTTAATCTTTGGAGAGTCCATTATTGAACCACAAACCATTGTTCCTATTAAACTAAATGTTCCCCACTTTATAATTTTTTTGTTGATATTCAAGCCAAAACAAGAATCATTACCTCTTCAAGAGCCATCTTATGAGGACCAAAATGTGTTCAAAGTTGATATTTTGTAACCAATTATGAACCAAAACCAAAATGTTATTATTGAAACACCTATTTGTGATAAGTTAACCTATGATAAGTTACTTATTCATATTTTAACTATTTTTAAAGAGCCTCATCTCCTTGGTAAGCTAGTCTTGGTAGAGTTCTCTCATGATCTTTTCCCACTCATTGAGGAGTCTCACTTTGATAGACATGATTTTGTTGAGACATCCATTGAGCAGTACCCTCTCTTTGAGGGGTTTCACTTAGATGATCCAGTCTATGTTGAACCCTTCCAAGATGAATCAATTTTTATTGAGCCCATTATGCCATCAAAGGCCATTACTTTTTAAACATTCACATTCAATAGAACATTATCAAAACAACCATATCAGATGAAAAATCAAAATTAGAGTCAACTTTTATTTTTGAACTAACATTGTATTTAGCATTAGAAATAGAATCAACATTAGTTGTGACATTAGGTTTAGAGCCCCTTGCTTTAGAATTAGATTCAAAAATAGAGTATAGTCATGGTTGTTACAACATTGGTCACAATTGCCTTATGAATCAATTTGAATATATTTGTGATCTTTCTATAGTTTTTTAGGATTATTACTTTAACATCGAACAAGTTCTCCTAGTATTTTATACAAGGATTGTGATTCCTTTCATCATCCTACCATTAATATCAATGAACATAGCTATTATATTGACACTCCACCTCCCATAAACATTGAATGGGACTAAAAGAATCATACTTTATTGAACTGCATCCATGGTGACATATCATTTGTAGAATGCCAGTGGGGTCAAGACCAAATACTTGTAGAAGAAGAAAAATATCATAGTGAAACCTTTTCAAAGGTACTAGGGGACAATCAAAGTTCAAACTCAGCATCTTCTAGTGAAACCTTTTCATATGAACCGAAAGACAATCAAAGTCAAATGTTAGAATCTCTTTGTGAAAACTTCTCGGAGGCACTATGGGATGATAAAAAATTCATTGGTCAAAACCTCATCGAGGCACTAATAGCTGAGCACAAAAGCTCTTCACTATTTACTAAAGATATTATTCAAGATCAAATTAAAATATCTTCTAATCTATATCATAATCAGATGGTAGCTACTCTCAAGATCAAGCAACAAAATAATTTGGTGGTCTTATTGAGAACATCTTTAGAGGTCTTTGGCCCCACCACAACTAAAGTTATGTTGAATCTAGCATCAAAAACATTACATGTGACTAAAATTCCTAATATTCATTTGTTTCCCATTCATTATAAATTCCATTATAACCCACTTATCTCATTTATCCTAACTAGCAACACTTTCTTTTGTCGAGGTTATAAGGATATCTTATCTCAATGTTTAAAGGAAGCAAAATCAATGATCTATGAAGATCATAAACACATTATTGAGATCTATATCAACATTAAGTTCTTGATATATCATTTTTTTTAAATGGAATTGGATAACAAATTTTATAATTGATCATCTTTATTGTCTCACATATTGACTAGGATGTGCATCTCCCTATCAACAAGAGTAATAGAACCATTTTGTACTTTTCCAATTACCATTTGCCATTACCATGCTTCGTCTCTTGGGGGAAACCTTATAGACTCTTTTTAGGCATTATTATACCATTATAATCCATAAACCATGTCATTTGAACTACATTGACTTGAGGTCCTTTAGGACTATGTAGGCAGTACTCAAGTTCTATTGAGGTTAGCTCAGTCACCTTCTTTATGCTCTCATCATTTTGTGAGTAGTTCTTCTAAGTTTGAATGCTCTCACCATTTTATGAGAAACCTAAGCCTACATTCTCATCATTTTGAAAGTAATTTAAGCCAATCATTACTTGGGGGCACCTTTATTGCCAATGAAGCCAATTGTATTTTGATCATTTTCTTATACCATTTATTTATTATTGACTAAACCCTTTTCTTAGTCATCCTATCTCATCCCATTTTGATCTTGGTTCCTTCAGTTAATCCTACACTTTCTATGAGGGGATTCCATTATGGTGTTAGGATTTTTTAAATTTTGTGTTGAATGATAGTCTATGGAAGTAGTATGGTATTTGATCTGGCAAGTTATCTTTGATCTATCATCTTATTTAGTATCACTGATTATAACTACATATGGGAAAATCAATATTGTTTTGGTACCCCTAATTATAACCACATTTGGGAAAATCAAAATTATGACATTACTTCCTAATTATAACCACTTATGGGTAAATTAGGTACAATACCTTTTTATCATACATTGTTGTATCATCTAGTCATTTCTACTATCATTTATCTTACCATTCACCTTTGTTTGTGAACTTATTGTGACCTAGTCAGTTTTTCATCACCTTTTGTGTAGGCAAAATTAATATGACTTGGGATTATTTTGGGGCTATATAGGCCATGCTTAATTCATGTTAAGGTCAATTCAGCCCCTCTTATCATATGCTCTCACTGTATTATAAGAATTTTAAGTTGGTGCACTCTTGCGATTTCATGAGCTAGACCATTCTATATCTCTTAATCCCCAATCGAGTTGAGATACTTAGAAAATTCCAAAAACATTCATAAAAAATTCAACAACTCAAAAATAATTTTATGTTTATTTATTTGATTATTGTTATGCTGGTCTTTTGTTTTCTTATTTAATCTTTCTTCTTTATTTTATTTTCTAAGTACATCTTGATGGTCCACATAGATCTCAATTATTTCTATCTTGATCTCATGTTTTTAAGATGTATTTTTTCTTTTTCTATCTTTACTTCTTTATTTAAATGTAAATAGTTGGAGCTCTGGTTTTGGTCATTATTTTACCATTATCCTTAGTTATATGTATTCACATTTGAACTATCTCAATGCAATTGGAATATTATGCCATTCTAAGTTATTCTTACTTATGATGCCTAATTTATTTTTCTATAGCAAGCACATTGTGCTTAGGTTTAAAAGTCTTAATGTCAACATCATCTCTGATGAATGGTTCTAAAGAACACTTTGCATAATCTAAGCTCATGATATAGAATTAGGCATCTAGCTAGCATGCATTTTTTCACTCTAATCTATGCTTAGACATGGATCTCTTTGCATAAATTGTGAATCTAATCAATTCTTGGTTAGTTTTCATCATTCCTCATTCCATTCTCTCCCAAAATTGGGTGAATTACGTTGGCCTAAAGTTTATATTAGAACATGAGTCCATAGAACTATGCAGGTAATGCCCACTTATCATATACATCTAGAGTTAGCTCAGCCATCTCCATTATTCTTTTCTTCTCTCTCATCACTTTTTGAATTCTCATATGCTTGGTTTTATATGGCTTTCTTAGCCATTACATCGTCACATGTATGTTTGTGCTCACTTATTTTAACCTATATTTTGGGTTATCTCCTTGAGCTATTTTTTTTGCCAATTACCCATGCTGGAGCACGACACCTAAATAATGTTAGAATCAAATCAGCTTTATAGGGGAAAACCATGATTTATTCTTTATCAATGATCAAAATTATCCCTACTAGGGTAAAACTATTTTATCATGATCAAATTTGCTTTGTTGGGGAACCTCTTATTATATTCTCTTTGGAGACCCTATTCTAGTGGTGATTCCCTTCCTAAAGTAGAACATTATCTCTTTTCCTCTCATTACAAGATCTCCACATGACTTCCCATGATGGTAATATTTAGTGTGCAACTTATCTCAAGATTGATTGATTTCATAAGCGTGTAACTTGTACTCTCAAATTGGGTACATTTAAAGTGTGTCTCTTACATTTATGGATTGTATATTTCCCATTCCCCCCATTTATTGGGGCCTATTATACCTCTAATTATATTTTAATCATTGATGGTAATCATGTGTGTAAGCATTAGCTCATTTGGATGTGATCTATTCCATAGGTTAATCTCTCACTTGTCCCTCTCTTTTTAAGAGTCCTTTCTTCTCTTTCATCCTAGTATGTCCTTTCAAGGGGGCATCATGGATCTATTCCAATTTATTCTTGACAATTATTTTCTTTGAAAAGATGTTGCTTCATCTGAATATCTTGCTATGCCTTCTCAAATAGGGACAAAATGTAGACATCTAATTCCTAACACCATTTGTGTTGAAATTATCAATCTTACTCGAATTACACTCAAATTCACATTTTAGGCTAAAATCCATAAAACACCTTAAATGGTTCAAACTTGTCATTTAAAAGTGCCAATTTAGGTTTAAATATCCCTAAATGGGCCAATGCATTTTATGAGATACCTAACTTTGATCGATTCATTTCAAGTCAAAATGTTGATTTCACCTTTTGTACTCTAGATCACTCTTTTCTTCAAATTTATTAGCACACGTCACATACCTTTGTTATTTTGTGTCGATAACATTCTAAATGGGAATATGATTCCAACATCTCTAACATCACCTTCTAATTCTTCTCCAGTCAAATTACAATCCAATAATATGATTTTTTGACCATTTTGATTAATTGAGGGCCAATTTCTAAATAATTACACAAATATTGATTAACCTTGTTTAAGGCTAATTGATCTAAATCAAGAGATTAAGTGGATTTTCAATGAGAGTTGTTGAATATTTCTTTTTGGAAATTGATTTTTATTAACTACATCACCTAATGACAACATCATATGGGGTGGCATCCATAAGTCATAAATGCATAAAATATCAAGATTATGGGTCTTCCATTCTTCATAAGACCCTCCATGCCTCTTAAATGCCCCTCTATCCAAAATATTTATGAGGGATATTTATGGATTTAATTATATAATTGAATTAATCCTTAGCCACAAATCTTCATCTTGAGATGGATGGTTCAAGTTGATTTTGACCAATCTCAAAAATATATAAATAGAGAGGCCATGAACATCATTTTTAAGCTTGATTTATGCAAAGCAATTATACTGAATTGTCTCCACAATCCTTTACATTTGATCATTGATTTTTGATACAAGCTTCATTGATAGGCTAGTTTAGTGCTTCCAAATCATGATCCTAGGTTTTACAAGGAGTTCTTGAGACATTGGAGGAGTTGGCCACCATTGTTGTTGAAGATAAGAGCTCTTGATCAAGGGAGAACATGCTTTTAAGATGCATTGGTATGGTGAATCCATTTGGGAAGGTAATATGATGTTGATTTCTTTCAATTATTTTGTGTTATCCTTTGTAATTCCCACATGAATAGATAGGCTTAATTTGGTTTATTCTTATGCTTTATTCTTTTGATTTATTATACTAATGCTTGATTAATCATGTTATGTAATCCTCTCTACAACAATAAGTCTATAAATAATCCAACCAAATCTAAAACTAAAATCAAATTTCCACATAATCAGAAGCTAATGCCTACATTCTAGCTGTTCTAATACCAAATTGATATGTAAATAGTGATTAGCCCCTGCTAATCAATACTATTTATTTAAAATAGATTTTTAATAATAAGTCATTTTTTCAATTTTTATTTAAATCAAAGGAATTGAGTTTTATTTTAATTTGAATGTAAAATTAATTAAACAATTCTGAATTTGTATTTTGTAAACTCATATAATTTTATTGTGCAGTTAAAAAATATTTAATTCACTTATTTTTTCCTCTGTAAATAATCCAAATTTATATCCTTTTTAAATAATCCAAGTTTATATCTTATGTGAAAATAATCCAAGTTTATAAAATTTTACACTCTGCTTGGATTAAAAATGAATATTAAATTTTTGATTTCCCTTTAAGTAAATCCAAAAAATTGCTTTATAAAACTTTTGTAATTTAATTAAGAAAATTGAAAGAAATTTAGATCATAGAGAAGAAATTAAAAAATTGACATAGAAGATTTGTTTATGTGGTTCACCAAATGGCTATGTCCCTAGGTTCATTCAAGCCATTCCATTTAAATAAGATGTAAATACAATGATTAAACTTACATCCCTGAATAACTTTCAATTGGTTGATCAACCTCTAAACAAATCTGATTACAGATCACTAATATCCTTCATTTCCAAAATGATCACTTACAAATATATATCTCCAAAATGGGAAATTTCTCTCTCTTCAAGGAGGCAAAACACTCTCAAAAGGTTTATAAACTACCTTCTAGTTTTACAAATCCTTCTCTATAATTATACAAATTCTTCCCTTGTAAAAAAATGCAATCTATATTTCCTCTGTTCTTTGTCTTCGGATCATCATCTAAAATATAAAATGAAATAAAGTTGTTAATAGTTAATTTTGGATAACAACCTTCATTTTTCTGAAGTATAGTTAAACTTTGGATAGGCTGCATGAAAACAAGAAGGAATAAAATCCCATAATTTATGGGAAATTGAAATTTGATACTTAATTTCTCAAAACACTTGCCCATAAATAATATTTCTATGTTACCATTATCTCCCCATAAATAATATAAATTCCCACCAAAACCATTGACAAGTGGAAGAAATGGTGGAAAAGATAATAATAATGGTAATCATACATGGAAGAGGGTTTGTTAAAAACAAACCATTATCCTTCTAACATGCATGTCAAACTAAAATTGCCAACCACTATCAAGTGGATTTTCCATGTGCATGTTTTAGATTTGGCATTGAAATAAAGGAAAAAGGATAAAGGTATTAAAATAACATCTCCCAAAGACTAACATACTCCACCAACCATCCCCCTTTTAAAGTGGGAGTCCATGTTGTAATTAAAAGGTGGAGATAAAGTTTAGTGGACTTAGTTTTTAAAACACATAACTTATCCCACTTAAAACACCCCCATCCAACATTCCACATGGTAAAAGGCATGAATGGTATAAAGTAAAATAATATCCCATGGATATTTTTGTTTTTCTTTAAACCCATCAACATGGGAAGAATAAATGGGTGGATAAAATTTAATTAAAAATATATCCCATTATTTCTTTAAACAACCCTTTACATGGGAGTGAGGATATTATAATCTGGGGCTTTTTTAAAAATATCCAATGGTTTAATAAATATGATATTTAATAATATTTTGAAAATAAAGGAATTATGGTGGGAATAAATATTTTATGAATAATAAAAAATCCTTTGGATCATTCTAGCGTCAAAGAATACATCATAGAGGGAGAAATCACTAAGAAGAGAGCCAATTGGATCACCAAGATCCTAGAATATGATGTCAAATTTAGACCAACCAAAGTGATCTAAAGGAGAGGACTTTATGAGTATTTGGCCTAATGCACAAACTCCTTGATAGATGAACAAGATGCACCAAAACTATTTTAGTAAGTCAATTGATGGGTCCTAGGTTGTTGATAAACCCATTTTATGAAAACTAGTTGATATTTGGATGACCTCCCCATACACAAAAGGATTTTAACAGGTTGTAAGGAGCTAGTTATCAACTAGTCCATGGAGTCTTTTTCAAAAAAAACTTTGACGGGGAGATACTCAGGTGTGTTGACAACCACCAAGATGGAAAAATCCTACAAGATATACATTTTACCCCTTCAACTGGATATTTATCAATGAAAATAACTGTAACTAAAATCATGCATGTTGGATACTACTAGTTGACCATGTTTTTAGATTACCATCAAATGGTGAAAAAATGCCAGTAATGCTAGTTTTTTGTAGGCAAGTGAAAGAATTCAGCCATGCCACTAAACCCAATCATGACTAATGATCCTTTCACATAATAAGGCTTGGGTTTCATTGGGATGACCAGTCCTGTGTCCAACATAGGACATAAGTGGATACTCATAGCCATGGACTACTTCATAAAGTGGACTAAAGCAACCCCTTTAAAAAAAGTGACTGAAAATGTCATCCTCAACTTCTTGAAGGAATTAATAGCATAGTTCATCCCTCCTAAAATAATAACCAAAAATGTGATGGCCTTCTTCAATTCAAAGATTTTAGAATTTTCACTTAGGAATGACATTTTACTCAAAACTTCATCCAACTACTAACCATAAAGGAATGGTTTGGCCAAATAGACCAACAAGAACCTCATAAGGTTAATTAAGATAATGGGTGCTAAAAAATAGAGGGAATGTCATAATCATCTAAAAATAGCTCTATGGGTTGATCGAATCACTCATAATCAAATTCTAAAAACATCCTCATATGAATTAATAAATGAGAAATAAGTGGTCATGCCCAACTCAATGGAGATTCCCACTTTACAATTATTGAAAGCTATCAAAATAACACAAAATGGAACAATGGAGGTCAAGTTAGAAAAATTACTCAGTCTCTAAGAAGCAAGAGAACAAGCTAGTGATGCTAGGATTAGTCGATAGTAGGTAGTAAAGAGATAGTTTGATAAGAAAGCATCTGACCCAAGATTCAAGTTGGGAGACTTAGTTATGAAATATGATGAAAGGGATGTGAAGCTAGGTTAGCATGTAAAGTTTGATTCCTTGTGGATGGGACCTTTTTGCATCATTGATAATAGGCAAGGTAATGCATTTGAGTTGGTAGATGAAGAATGTAATGACTTAGAGATTTTGGTTAATAGAATCCACTTGAATCACTTTAATTGATTTATTAACTTTACCTTGTACATAGTTAGTTTCCCTCTTTTGTTGCTATTTTATTTCAAAAATAAGTGTTATTGGCATAATATGTTGTCTTACCACCAAGTATCCACACCTTGAATCCCCTCATTTTGAATTCTCTCTGATAGATGGTTATCAACCCCACTACCCTTACAATTAATGTTCAGACACCCCCAATTACATGATATCCCATAAGGATCACCACAAATATTTTGAGAGTGGATCCTCAAGTGTGCGTGTCACCCTTCTCATTTATGGGCACCCAAATTTAAAAAGGTTACATGATGATTATGATATTAGTGTTAGCCATTAAACACCCCTCTCCTGATTGAACAAAACATTTAAATTCCCTAAGAGTTTATGAGAGCATAGAGCTAAGTAGAGTCTTTAACAAAGAATTATGTGAAGAATTATGAATAAGAATCCAATATCTAGTATTTTTACAAAGTTAAAATAGGATTATTAAGAATAATTACAAGATATAACCCTTTGAATCCTTATTTGATGGAAGGCATCCTAGAAAGTAAAGATCTTATGGATCAGCTAGTTACGAAAAATTTCCCCTACAATTCATAGGAATAAAATCATATGCTTTCACCCCCACAAAACTAAATCCGATGATAAAAACATGAAAAGTGTCACCTAGGGATGTTTTAGGGACCTCAAATGGTCTTTGACTATGCAGATGGGATGTTTGATCCTAAATTGACCAAAAATACAAAAAAATTGAGGGAGGGCACTCATGCTTGAATGATCACAAAGGTTTTGAATGATGACTTTCAGTCATTTAGATTTAGGATATGGAGCTATACCCTAGCACAATATATGGTGCCTCTCATGCACCTATGTCTATATATTATTATTCTATGTTTAGAAATATACAATGCCAACATTGGCATTATTGTAGGTAACCACCTAAATGTAGACATCAATGCTAATGTGGTGAAGGAGATCATTTGAATCCCCAATGACCCTAGCCCAAACACCTATGATATGTAGATTTTGTAGAATGTATGTGACACTTATGTCCAAAATTTAAAGTTCCTAAACTCAGATCTTCATAGTAATTACATACAAGTGTTGCCTTTACCCATCACTCTCTCAAGCTTTACAATGTAGGATATGAAATATGGCCTCTCTATGTTGATGTTCATCTTCATAATGGAAGCAAACATCAATGTCCATGATTTTTAGTTGGATGCAGTCTTCCACTTAAAGATAATGAGAATGGAGAAGGCCTACAAAATGGACTTCATAGATGCCATCATTGATGCTAGTCATAATTAACTAGAAATATTTTTAGCCTAGAATACCTTTAGGTATTCCTCCTTCCTTCTCCACCTAATATTATACCAGAGTTCTTAGTTCTTTTTACCATACTTCACTATTAACACAATTGAGATGGCAACGTATCCCCATATGATGATTCATGTATTCACATAGACCCACATTATTTTATCCATTTAGGATTATTATGAATTTATAGAGTGTTTCCTATCCTTGATCCTGATTGACCTTAGTCAAGAAGCCATTACCTTCTGAATGATAGACTATCAGAGAATGTGGTTCACTAGCTATAAAATTCTAGTCAAGTGGTTCTTTGGAGCCCATTTTACCTTTGTTAGGGTCCATAAATTTAAGGAGGAGCGATTATAACTCCCATGCATGCTCATAAATAGAACCTTGGCCCTAGATTTAGCCCACTAGCTCGATGTGGTGGATTCAATGTATGGCATAGGCTAGAAAAGATGGCCCTTTATAATGTACCCTTTTTGAGAGGGAAAATTACAATTATGAGGAGGTCACAAGAGCATATGATTATTCTCAAATTGGTAAAGCTTAGCCTGGATCAGATCAATGATCAATGAAATCATGACTCAACTAACCATATATCCACTCTCAAGACTACCACTGCTTTCAACCATGAGCCTTAGCTTTACTTTGAGGAGTAGAAGTCACTGATGGAAGATGATATCAAATACTATGCAGATCTATCAAATATCCCTTTAGACACCCACTAGTCATGGGAGTCTTTCTATAAACCAGTCTGGGATTTTGATCTCGCAAAGCTCATGACCAATGGTCTAAGAGCGTATCTCATCTAGAGAGGCTAGAACTAAGAAAATATGGAATCCTATTGGAAGTATAGGTAGGAAATTGGCTAGAAGGATCTTAACTTTAAAGATCTAGACTTTGACGAGTAGTTTGAAAACATCTAAGATGAACACCATGAAGAAGATGCTTAGGCAAAATAAGATTTTTTGATCAAACTTAAAGCCAGTGCTTGGGTTCATTATGGACTCATAGTGATTGAGTGCACAATTAAGCACATTTACATATTAGGTCCTTGCCTTCATGTCCCCCAAGGTCTAATATTCATAGATCTTAGTCCAAAAGCTATATAACATGATGGATAGGATGATCTAGGAATTATGGGTGGCCAATAAAAGGTAGGAAGTGGTCAAGGTTAATGAGTTATTAATCTATAATAAAAATACATCCAAATGCTAGGAATTTATGAATGCCTTAGAAAAAGTGGTTCAAGACATGAAGGGACACATTGAATATCTAGTCTAGTTATGACTCCCCTTCTTGTTCCTCATGGATAACATAGTCATTTCAAAGGACAAAATAAAAGATCTATTGATCATAAATTAGAATGCCAGACTGCCTTTATAGCCCTTGATCAAACACCAAGCATCTTTGAGGTGGAGATCATTTTATATCCTCTTGCTCAACTTGAGTTTTAGATGTGGGTGGTTGTATAAGGTCTTAACAACATCTCCTTCAAGGATATAATTGATTTAGATAGATTCTTTAAGGTATAAAAAAGAAGACTCAGCTAATAGAGGAAGAGTGGATGCCTTTGAAGGTATATATTTAGAAGTTATAGGTTTTGCGGACCTCACCTTTTTGTAGTTTTGCTTCGACTGGTTTGAAAAACCTAAAATTTTGGGTTCTTCCATCTACAAGTGGATTCCCCTAAAAGTCACCAATAAATGTGGATTGAATCCAAATTTTGAAAATTTTGGGCAGTTAGTTTTTCATCGTGGAAATGCTTGAAGAGTTGGGCAGATTATTATTAGCCTATTCTTTCCTAGGTTCCCCTTTTTATTTTTTTGGCTAAGTCTCAACTATTTATGCTAGTGCCACATGGTGTCCCCATGCTCATTATTTTTAAAAGAGTTTTCAAATTCCTTCGAAGAAGCACTAACTCACCATGTGGTATCACTACACTCCTCATAGTAAAGGGTTCTTTTGATAGAGTTTTAAGGGTTCTATTGGCTAATGAAATAATAGGTGGGGCCCACTATGTAGGTATATTTATAAATAAGTGAGGCTTGCATGTGGTGTCATGGTGATTATCTAAGGCAAAGTCTTTTCTATTAGAGATTTGATTTGTACCATTAGACAAGGGAAGTGGGCCCCATTTTCAACAAAAATTTTAGAGGCAGTTTAGAGGGAGATAAACATCACCATAACACTTCTTCTAAAGCATCATGGGAATCATGAGGCATCAAATTTGTGCCATATAGAAGATTTGAAGACCATCTACACTCATGATCCAAAGCTTAACCTTTCAATTATAATGGCCTCATCATGAGCATGAGTGGTAGGTTCCAGGTATCATTTCCTCATGAGGCTGTTGTGCCTACATATTTTGGGCTTATTTCCTTTGTAAGGGGTTGAGAGTTAGATAATAGAAATTGTTTTAATGACTGATATCAGAGAGAAACCATTGTAATAATTTTAATTTTGAATATAAATATCAGTATTTATTATATTTCATTTCAAGACCTTAGCATATGCCCCTCGTGGGAAAGATAAAATAGTTTATACTATGCCTTTGGGCCTTTTGTATTTTGTTTTCTACCCAATAATGAAGAAGATTTGATGTTTTATGTCAAATTGTATGGAAACAATTGTTGTCTATTATTTTTACTCTCTGCTTCTATAACTATTGACCAAATTTTGGCCTTTTAGGACAAAATTGGGCACCCCTATTTAAAAATTTAATCGCCTAAGTCTATATCTTTGGTCAGGTCCAATATATTGGATTCATATGTAGAAAGTGTTTTATACCAGCCACAACAAATGTACAAGTCTAATTCTTTTGGAAAGTTCATTTTGGTCTTTGCTAAGCCTTTGTCAAATTCTTTTGGGTCTTTGTCATAAGCCTTTCCTAAATTCTTTCAGACTTTTTTTCTGAGGCATTGTCCTTAAGTGTATTTCTTTTAGACTTTTCATTTTTGACTTTTTTGAGGGAATTATTTTGGAAATTTTTATTCAAAACAATTTTTTTGAAGGTTTATTTCAAATTTTACTAAAGATATCTTTCAAGCCAAAAATGACACTTTCAACTTTTCTAAAGGGTATGTTACATTTTTTCAAAGAGTATCTTTTGTCGAGAAAAGGTTCACTTCACTTTTTTAAAGGATCATTTGAAACATTCCTGAAGTCTATTTTATTTGGAAAATGGACACTTAATTTTTTTCTAAAAGGTCCACTTCAGTTTTTCGAAGTCCATTTTCAATTCAAAGGGGTCATTTACAAAAACATTGAATCGCTGTTTCAAAGTTATGAAAGATACTTGACATCTTTCTTAAAGGGGTGTTGTCAAAAGTCCAAAAGATTGTTTTTTCAGGAGGTGGACCAAACAAAAAAGCTGAAAGGATCATTTTAAAAGCCAAAGGAGGACTTGTATTTTCAAAGGATCATTAAAATTTTTCAAAAGGTACTTTACATTTCTCCTAAAGTGTATGTTCCTTTCAAAAGGGCACTTCAATAATTCTAAAGGGATCTTTTACACAAATTCAAAGAGCCAAATAGAAAGTTCAAAGGGTTGTTTCTAGAATTGTTCATGGGGAAAGGTACAGATACAAAATTCTAAAGAAGAGAGTCCTTTTCAAACATCTTAAAGGGGTATTTTTAAAAACCTAAAGGGACATTTTCACAAAGCTAAAGTCTCATTTACATAAATCCCAAAATAATTCTTTCAAAAATATTATCCAGAGAATTCTTTTAGAAAACTTGTCCACAGAGAATGTCAAGACAAAAAAATGAAGGAAAAGAAAAGCACTGAAAACAAAAAGTCTAAAGATAATTGTTGAGGACAATAAGTCCAAATAAAATACCCAAGGTGATGGCCTATAGAACATCAATTTCAAAATACAAGAACTAGCTGTTAGAGTCAAAGAAGATTGGCAGGAAGCTGAAGACAAATGTGGAAACAAATGGCAGGATCCATTACACAACTTGATGAGCCAGCAAGCATAAATAGGCAGGTCAATGGTTTAAGTTGTTACACCATTACATATCTTGATGATCTAGTAAAGAGTAGCTAGCATCAAAATGAATTTCCAATAGATGAATCCATTTATAGTGAAATATTGTTTTAAGTATCTTGATTTCACTGGTGTAACCATAAGAGAAGCATCTTATAGAATGTAATGTAATTTTTTCTATTCTCAGGGTGACACATGTTCAAGTGATCCTTAAACTCCCTTTGCTTGACCTCTCTCTCAAAGGCTATAAATATGGATTTTCTTGACTTATTTGGATATATCTCTTTGCCTAGTATGGTGAAGCCCTACCAATGTTTTAGCTGGAATCAATAAAGATAGGTGTTTTACCTCATTCAAATAGTGTATTAAGTGTACATGCTTGGTATTAGTCTTGTGCAAGTGTAATTTTCATTTAAATTCACATGTTAATTCTATTAGTACCTAGTGTATTATGATTTCCTTCTTGCATGTCAAAAAGAAGTGTTTAAAGAGATTATAGATACAGTGAACAACTAATTCAATAGAGTGTCTTAGAACACCTATTGTTTAAGTTTTCCTAAATATATGACATCTCCTAGACACCATGTTGAAATAGTGATGTGAGAGCAAGAGAGTCAATATTGAGTGGAGTGTATATGTAACTTGACCTTGTTTCAAGTGTGTGTTCAAGGTATGAGTAGAGAAAATCTTTTGGTGCATCATCCCAGTAGAATAGGTTTAAATTCTAGCTATTTTAACTCTTTTCATTCCCTGAGTTGTTAATATTAGGAACACAAGCCTAAATGATGCATCAAGGGGAGTTATCCCCTAATCTAGAGATCCACCTCTAAATAGGGATACCCACAACCCTAAGGTGGTTCCATTATTTCACTTGAACAAGGAAAATCTTGTCCCATCTTCTTATTGGATGCATGTTCAAGTGAAAATAGTTTTTTGCATGCTTGATGGGACCTTTTATCCAAGGAGTTGAAGAATTATTAGTGTGTTCTTTAATCAATCAAGATTCTAGAGGCATTTAAATCAACATCAATGGTGACTTTGAGTTAATCAGCTGGTCAAGCAGCCTAGTACATCAAGAAATCATATTTGGTATGATCCCATTATTGAATAGTATGGATCTAGTTTTCCTTCATATAATTTTGATCAATCTCATGTTGTTCATGGAATCACCTCAAGTAGCCCTCCTAATTGTCCTTCTCCTCGTAAATCCAAGAGTGATAAGGAGATAATGTTGGAGTATGAGAAGAAAATGTTGGAAATAGATAGGTTGAATGAGTGAAATGGATATCAATAAGATCTTATGTATAAGGAAGAATGCTTGTTTAAAAAATCTCAAGTCATGCAATCCATGAAGGAGAAACTAGTGAGGTGGAGAAGTCAATCCACTCAAGGCAGTCAACCTTGTACCCCTTCTTCCATCCCAAAACAACCTCCTCTTATACAAAATAAACCCTTCCTCTATACACCAAATCCTTTTTATCAAATAGCACTTGCTCACCAAAATAAGGTGAGTCAACCTTCTAACCCATCTAATGCATTAACTACTCTAGTTGTTAATCCTCTGCACCTAGCAATCCAACACTAAAAAACATTAGAATGGCCTTCTATGGAAACTAGTTATTTTAATTCCTTATATTATGAGCCCTCCTTTGGAGAAAATCATTCCACTTCTTTTAGAAAACAACACATCTATCCTCAAACAACTCTTCCTAGTTTCCCTCAATCTTCTCAAGCCCTTCAGAATGATGTAAAAATTCTAGGTTGGAGAGATGTCTATCATGAACTATCTCAAGACCTTGAGAAAGATGAAGTTGTTGCCTATCCTCAAGAAGAGAGTTTCAATGCTAAGACCATAAGTTGGAATGAAATAGTGGAATCATGGGGTAATAAAGAAGATAAGAGTGTTTTTCAAGAGTATGAAGCAAAACATGAAGCTACTCCTCCTCAACATGATGATGCATATGCTCTCCAAGAAAGATTCTTCCAAGAGAATATAACTAAACATATTGAAGAATTAGAGTCAAGAATAAGGTTCCTTAGTCAAGGTGTAATGGATGGTTTAGACCCAATAGAATATCCCATGTCTAAATACACCTAATATAAACCACTTCAAGAGAGTTATCAAGATATATCTGGTGTGGATGAAGTGTTGATCAAGTGGAAGGAAGATAATCAAGTAATTTTAGCCCAAAGTTTACCTGCTCTTCCTCATGAGCTTCTCAAGGAAAACCCCACTTCTCATTCACAATTTGATTTTGATCTCACTAGTGCTTACCTCTTTTCAAAGTCCATTCCTAAGTCCTTTTATTCATCTCATACTCCATTTTCACTCCCTTCACCTTCCATTATCTTCCATACTCCAAATCTTTCATTTTAGACTAATGAACCTATCCATTCACCCTTCATTTCATTCCATCCTAAAGAGGAACCTATTTTAAGGGAGGCAAGTGAGCAAGAGAAAATGCAATTCTTAGATGATCAAGAGACTATCATGAGTGAGAATGAAGATGAGATCCTCATAAGTACTCCATATGGACATCATCATGGTGATTATCATCTCATGTATGAAGTGGAAAGTATTATCAAAGATGAAGAACATGGTCAAATCATATCTCAAGAGGTGGCTATTCTAGGAGGTCTTCATGAAAATAAGGTTGAATAAGTGACTCTTGAAGGTGACATGACTCAAGGAAAAGATATAGGTCACACATACATGCAAATGTTCCAACAATATGAAGATGAGATTGACAAACTTCACTTGTCAACATTGGAGGGAGAATGTAAGCATGGTGAGCTCTTTTCCCTTTGTTTAATAAACCTTCTTATTGCTTTGATAAAGATAATGACCAAGCCATGGGACTTGAGTTGAATGACGTTCAAGAGCATGTTGTTAAACAACTAGATACCCTTATTTTTTAATAGCTAGAGACTTTTGTTTTTGAGCAATAAGGAAAGAGATCTGATTGTTTTTATAGGGGCCTCAAAGGAGTTCTTAAGTGAGAAAATGATGATTTATGGAATGAGATATAAAAATTTTGTCTCAGCTCAAACATCACACCAGCCACCCTTCTTCAAGAGAGCCATGATGAAGCAAAAGATCAATTTGACAAACTTCTCAAAGAGATAAAAAAGAATTAGTTGGTCCATGATGCAAACCAAGAGGGCCACAAGCCAAATGAACCCTATGATGATGAGATAGTAGATATTGATCCATTGATGGACTATACTAGCATGAAGGACCAGCATGAGACATGATTCAAAGAGTAAGATGAGTACATGTATGTTGGATACATGTTTGATCCTGATATACTTGGATACATGTCAATCAAGGAGGAAATTAGGAAGGATGAGTCACCAAGCTCCTACTCCAACCAACCACTTGTCTGACATCATGAGGTTTCTTTCTATGGAAGAGACCTAAGAAGTTTTTGCTTTGATTCATGAGGGGGAAGAGCATATCTAGTTAGCTTTACAAAATTAGTTTTCTTTTTGTTGTGTCTTGTATTTTCCTAAGTGCTAATTAGCACATGTGTGTTTGCTTTGGTCTTTGTTGTGTGTCTCTTTCCTTTGTGTGCTAGCGGTAGTCAATGGTTGTCTTGTTGATCAAGTTTTGAATCATGGTCAAGGTTTCTAGTTTATTTCAGTCTTTAATTGACTCCATACCCAATGGACTATTTAGGTTACTATTTTGGTTAGTATATAAGGCATACTACCCCTATGAGTCAATAATTTTTTGAACAAATTTTGTCCTTTCAGGCCAAAATTGGGTACCCCTATCTGAAAATTTAACTACCTAAGTCTATATCTTTGGTTAGGTCCAGTATATAGGTTTCATATGTAGGAAGTGTTCTATATAAGCCACAACAAATGTACAAGTCTAATTCTTTTGGAAAGTTCATTTTGGTCTTTGTTAAGCCTTAGTCAAATTATTTTGGGTCTTTATCCTAATCCTTTCCTAAATTCTTTTGAACTTTTTGTCTGAGGTATTTTCCTTAAGTGTATTTCTTTTAGACTTTTTGATTTAGACTCTTCTAAAGGAATTGTTTCAAACTTTTTATCCGAAACAACTTCTCTAAAGGTATATTTCAAGCTGAAAAGGACATTTTCAAAATTTTCAAAGGGTATGTTCCATTTTTTTGAAGGGTATCTTTTGTTGAGAAAATGTCCACTTCACTTTTTTGAAGGATAATTTGCAACTTCCTGAAGGGTATTTTCTTTGGAAAATGGACACTTAAAAATATTCCAAAAGGTCCACTTCAATTTTTCAAAGTCCACTTTTAATTCAAAGGGGTCATTTATAAAAACTACAAAGGGTTGTTTCAAAGTTCTGAAAGATACTTGACAACTTTCCCAAAGGGGTGTTTTCAAAAGTCTAAAAGATTATTTTTATAGGAGGTGGACCAAACAAAAAAGCTAAATGGATCACTTCAAAAGCCAAAGGAGTAATTGTATTTTCAAAGGATCACTACAAATTTTTGAAAGGTACTTTACTTTTCTCCCTAAGGATATGTTCCTTTCATAAGGGCACTTCAATAATTTTGAAGGGATCTTTTGCACAAATCTGAAGGGCCAAATAGAAAGTTTGAAGGGTTATTTACAGAATTTTTTATGGGAAAAGGTACAGATACAAAATTTTGAAGAGGAGAGTCCTTTTCAAACTTCTTGAAGGGGTCTTTTCAAAAAACCAAAGGGTCATTTTTAGAAAGACTGAAAGAATTATTTTAGAAAGATTGTTTGAAGAATTCTTTTGGAAAACTTGTCTATAGAGAATGTCGAGATAAAAAACTCAAAGTAAAATAAAATCACCAAAAATAAAAAGTTTGAATCCAAGTGTCAAGGATAATAAGTAAAAATAAAATACCCAAGGTGATGGCCCCTATAATGTCAATTTCAAAATGCAAAAACTAGCTATTAGAATCAAAGAAGTTTGGCAGGAACCTGAAAATAAATGTGGAAATGACAAATGCCAAGATCTATTAAATAAATTGATGAGATAGTAAGCATAAATAAGTAGGTTTATGGTTTAATCTATTACACCATTACACAACTCTATGATCTAGTAAAGAAAAGCTAGCATCAAAATGAATTTCCAACAGATGAATCCATTTATAGCAAAAACATAGTTTAGAATATCTTGATTCTACTGGTGTAATTGTAAGAGAAACATCTTATATAATGTAATGTAAATATTTCTATTTTTAGGGTGACATATGTCCAAGTGACCCTTTAACTCCCTTTACTTGACCTCTCTCTCAAAGGCTATAAATATGGATTCTCTTGACTCATTTGGATATATCTCTCTACCTAGTATGGTGAAGCCCTACCAAGATTTTACCTTAAATAAATAAATACAAGTGTTTTACCCCATTCAAAGAGTGATATTAAGTGTAAATGATTAGTATTAGTCTTGTGCAAGTATAATTTCCATTTACCTTCACATGTTAATTCCATTATTACCTAGTGTATTCTGATTTTCTTCTTACAGGTCAATAAGAAGTGTCTGAAGAGATTACAGATACAGTGAATAGATAATTCAATAGAGTGTCTTGGAATTCCTATTACTTAAGTCTTCCTAAATATATGTCATCTCCTAGATCCCATGTTGAAACACTGATGTGAGAGAAAGAGAGTCGATATTACATGGAGTGTATACTTAACTTGACCTTGTTTTAAGTATATGTTCAAGGTATGAGTAGAGAAAATATTTTGATGCATCACCCTAGTATAATAGGTTAAAATTATAATTATTTTAACTCTTTTCATTCCCTGAGTTGTTAATAGTAGGAATACAAGATTGAATAATGCATCAAAGGGAACTAGCACCTAATCTAGAGATCCACCTCCAAATAGGGATACCCACAGCCCTAAGGTGGTTCCATTATTTCACTTGAATGAGGAAAAGCTTGTCCCATCTTCTCATTAGGTGTGTGATCTAGGAATTTGACTCAAGAGAGGATGATTAGTATCATATTAGTTCTAAAATGAAAACAAGATGAAAAAAACACACTAACTAGCATAACATCTCTAGGCATAGACACTAGGGAGAGCTTAGTTAATAAACATGAATAAAACACAAAACTAAAATGCAAAAAAATATCAATTTTACCTTCCTTGGATGCTCCAAAATTCTTGTTATAGTGGTTTTCTTGGCTTGTGCTCATGAAGTCCTTGGCAATGGAAGCTTGGCTACCTCCATCTCTCCTTGGCACCTTTGGCTTGTGGCCTGGCTTGGCTTGGAATCAATTTGGCATGGTACCACTAGTTATAATGGATTATTGATGATATTTGTGAATTATAACTTTTTGCCAAAATAGCTTAGAAATGATGTGGTAATACCTCTTATTTATAGATTTTTGAGAATTTCTAGAATCAACTTGAACCATCCATCCCAAGATTGAGATGTGTGGTTGAGGATTAATTCAATTTTTGGAATTAAGTTTTTAATTATCCTCATAATGACATTGGAAGAAGGGGAAATTAAGAGGCAAGATGGGCATCATGGAAGGCATTAATGAGACATGGAGGGCATGAATCCTGATATTTGTGGCATTTATGGCCTAGGGATGTCTTTCCAAGAAATGAGGTCACCTGATGATGCATATATTCAATATTTATTTCCAAAAACAAGTATTCAACAATTTTCCATGGAATTCTTAATTAGGCCTTGATTTGGGTTAATTAGCTCTTAAGCTTGTTTAAGCACTTTGTGCACAAATTACTCAAATTGATCAAAATGTCTTGTTATTAGTATAAAATTTGACTGGATTAGAATTGGAAGGCGATGTTAGATGTGTTAGAACCATATTCCCATTTAGGATTTTACCGATAGAAAATAACAAAGGCACACATCTTGTGCAATATATTTGATAAGAAAGAGCAATTCAGAGTACTTAGGTGCAAAAATGGCATTTAACTCAAAATGATCTGATCGAAGTTAGGTAGCCCATAAATTAAATTTCCCCATTTAGGGATACCCTAGCCAAAATTGGCACTTGAATATGTCAGTTTCACATCATTTAGTGTACTTTAGTTTTTTTAGGCCAAATTGTGGATTTTGGTGGAAATTGGTCAAAAGCTTGGTTGGAGGTTATCGGTGACCAGTTTTAGGTGTCTACAGTTTACCCCTATTTGGGAAGATGTTGTAAACCATATGCAAATAAATTTATTTCTCAAATAATGATAGATGGCATATATGCCAAAAAGAAGATGATGGTTAAAGAACAAGGCTCCAAATGGTTTTGGGAAGCCTATGATGATGCCCCCTCAAGGGAGTGGTTGCCACATTTGTTGATAGATGGTCCCTCAAAAAGAAATAAGAAGAAAGGTGGAATCAATTTGTGGTTGATATTAATCCAAATAATAAAATTCTTTCATGCATTAATGTAAAAGGGATGCTAATTTTCCCAAAGGTAGTTATAATTAGGAATAAAATTCAAAATAATGATTTACCCATAGGTAGTTACAATCATTAAGCATACTTGGATTGGCTAAAGATGATTATGCCCCAATTAGGGTTGATTAGCAAGCATAACTCAAGGATATAATTGAGAATATAGATTAAAGATGAGTGGGCATAAAATGATGAAATAGATGGATAGAAGAATGAGACTAATCAATAAAATGATTTAGTTGTACCTATCAATAAAGAGATGCTCATCCTGATTAACAATGATAAAACTAGAATGGTCAATGGATTAATTTAATCAAGGGTGGTATGGGAGGATTTGCCAAGGTTATAAGGAGAAAATTCTATGGCTCCATTGATTATAGACCTTCCTGAAGATAATTTTTGCTATAGCATGTGATGGTAGGCTTCATGATAGAACACCATAAATACTTGGCAAAAATATGCGTAAGGGCTGACTCTTATCTAATAAATACTTTAAAATAATGCACCAATGATAAAAAGCATGATGATAATGCTAATTGATGAATATGGATGGATTCAATAATAATGTGCTCAAAGAATCACCCAATGAACACATATAGACTTAGCCAAGGTGATAGTGCTAAAAATAAACAAATAGGCAAGTGAATAAATAAACAAACAAACAAACAACCTGAAATAAACAAACAAATAAAAAACCTAAAAACAAAAGCAAAATCAAGCATCCTAACAATGACAATGCCCCAGTAAGGTAGATCAAGGATAACTGACTAGGCTTAGAGAGGATAAATATTTTTGGATTTTTGAAATGATATGACTATTGTTAGGATCTTAGAGTACAATTGATTACTTTTGTATTAGCAACTAAACATGGAATTGAAACCAAAAGTAAGTAACTAGAAATCAGAAATAGCAAATAATAGGAGATACAAGAAACAACCAATCTATATTAAACTCTTTTAGAAGGAAATACAATGAAGAAATCTCTCTCTCCTAACACCTCTCAGATGTACAGTAATTCTCCCTCAAGAGTTCTCTCTCTCTCTCTCAATCAATTACAATCAACTCAATTACTGAATTGTACATGCTATGAGGATCTAACCCTACTATATAGTATACTACAAAACTAGGGTTCATGAGCCATGCATTCACCACCCTTAGATCCACCTCTTAAATCAAAGGCTCAAATCTGTTCTCCTAAAAATAAAATTTTGAAAATGCACAAAAGTCAGTGTCAGTCTGAAGATGATCGATGCCGGCTGACCCCTAATCAATGTCGATTAGTTCTGATTGATGCCAATTGACCCCTAACCAATGTCAATCAGTTCTGATCAATGCTGGTTATTGTGTAAGCCTAGCAACCTCCACATTAGCTCATTAGTGAAGCTTTTAGCTCCACAACTCAACAATCTCCCACTTGGAGATAAACAGCTGCACCTGTACCTGTACAGCAACATCTTCTAAACATCTCTGGCTTGTTTCTCCCTCTTCAAGTTCAATCTTGAAGACCAACAAAAGTTGAATGAAGGTTCAAATTCTCCTTTGTTACCAGCTTTGTTAACATATCAACAGGGTTCTTATCTGTATGGATCTTTTCTAGCTTCAACTGTCCATCCTCCAAACCTATCTAATGAAGTGGTACCTAAGCTGTATATGTTTGGTTCTTGAATGAAAGGCTGAATTCTTTGCCAAATGAATTGCACTTTGACTATCACTGTACAATCTACAACTCTCTTGCTCCTTTCCCAACTCTTCCATGAATCGAGTCATCCAAATCATTTCCTTGCTAGCCTCTGTGACTGCAATGTATTATGCCTCTATAGTAGACAAGGCAACAACCTTTTACAACTTTGAAATCCAGCTAACTGCCATTCCACCAATAGTGAACACATATCCTATGGTGCTTCTCCTACCATCCAAGTCACCTGCCATATCCGAATCTACATACCCATGTAGAGAAGTGTTTGACCCTCCATATCATAAATGCCTACTACTGGTCCCTCTCAAATATTTGAGAATCCACTAAACTACTTTCTAGTGTTCCTTTCCTGGATTGGCCATAAACTTGTTGACAACTCCCACTGCTTGGGCAATATCTAGTCTAGTACATACCAGTGCATACATCAAGCTCCCAACTGCTGAAGCATATGGAACTCTACTCATGTACTCAACCTCATCATGTGATTTAGGACACTATTCTTTGCTCAACTTGAAGTGTCTAGCCATAGGTGTGCTTATTGGTTTTGCATCCTGCATATTGAACCTCTCCAACACCTTATTCACATAATCCTCTTGAGACAAAATCAAATTGTGATTTTTCCTATCTCTCTTAATACTCATGCCAAGGATTTTCTTTGCTACTCCTAAATCCTTCATGGAAAATGTGTGAGCTAATTTTACCTTAAGCTCAGTAATTTCTTACATGTGTGAACCTGCAACAAGCATATCATCTACATACAATAACAAGATAATATAACTACCATTATCCAATCTATTAAAATAAACACCATGGTCAAATTGACATTTACTAAACCCATGCTCTATCATAAACCTGTCAAACCTTAAATACCATTATCTTAGAGCTTGCTTAAGACCATATAAGCTTTTCTTCAACCTGCACACAAGTTTCTCCTTACCTTTGACCTCAAAACCTTCCGGCTGATCCATATATATCTCTTCATCCAAATCTCCATGAAAAAATGTTGTCTTAACATCAAGCTGATCAAGATGCAAATACTCAATAGCAACTAAAGACAATACAGTCTGAATAGAAGTAATCTTTACTACAGGAGAAAAAATTTCACCAAAATCAATACCTAGTTTTTGTACAAATCCCTTTACTACCAACCTGGCCTTATGTCTCATTTGTCCATTCTCTCTTTCCTTTAACTTGTATACCCATTTGTTTTTTAGTGCTTTCTTTCTGGCTAGCAACTCAACCAAATCCCACGTATGGTTCTCTTCCAAGGAATCAATTTCCTCATTCATGCCATGCTCCCACTGTTTCTTAGATTCTACCTGCATTGCCTCATCAAAACTTTCTAGTTCTCCACCATCAGTGAGAAACAAGTAGTATAAATAAGAGGAATAATGAATTGGAGGTTTACTTACCCTTTCAGACCTCCTTATGGGTGTTTGAGACTCATTTACAGCTTGCTATGTACCCAAATTTTCTTCTGACAATGACCGATCCCAATCATCTCTGACTGATGTCGATCTGCACCCAACTGATGTTGATTCCTACTGACTGACATCAATTTCCACTTGATCGATGTTAGTTTCCACTTAAATGACATTGATCTCTGTGTTTTTCTATGAGTGATGATTTTTACCTGTGAGCTCATTTTGGATCATAACCTCTTCCAAATCAAGATTGCCCTGCTCAGAATTATTCAGCGTCTTGAGCTGATCACTGTACATCACCTTCTCATTAAAAAATACATCACAGCTTCTAATAATTTTGTTAGTTTCTAAATTCTACAACCAGAATCTGAAATCTCTAAAACCATAACCAATGAAAGTGCACCGCATAGATTTAGCATCCAGCTTCTTTCTATTTTCTTTATCAATGTGCATAAAAGCTTTAGAACCAAAAACTCTGAGAAATGAAAGATCTACCTTTTTACTTATCCAAGCCTCTTCTAGAATTCCACCATCTAGTGTAGTAGAAGGTCCTCTATTAATTAGGTAAATCATAATATCTACAGCTTCTGCCCAAAACTATAAGGGCAAACCAACATGCAACCTCATACTCCGTGCATGCTCCATTATTGTTCTATTCATCCTTTCAACAACTCCATTTTACTGAGGTGTCCTTGGAACCATCCTTTCCCTATGTATTCCACTCATAGAATAGTAACTATTGAATTTATTACTGTAGTACTCACCACCATTGTCAGATCTAATGCACTTTAATCTCAAACTTGTTTCATTCTCAACCAAAGCTTTCTATTTCTTAAATGTGTCGAAAACATCAGATTTCCTCTTTATGTAATAAACCCATACCTTTCTTGTAGCATCATCAATAAAAGAAACATAATACTGTGATCTTCCAATAGAAGCTACCTGAGCTGGTCCCCACATGTCTGTGTGAACAAGCTCCAACTTATGCTTCTTCTTTGTTGATCCAATTTTGAGAAACCTCACTTTCTTCTGTTTTCCAAAAATACAATACTCACAAAAATCTAGATCTATGCTTTTCAAATCTGAAAGCTTACCTTTTGACTTAAGAATATTCATTCCCTTCTCACTCATGTGACCAAGCCTATAGTGCCACAACTTTGCATCTACATCTGAAGTAGATAAAACAAAAGGAGAATAATCAGTAATACAAGTAGATAGATAAAGTGTACTTACTCTCTTACCTTTTGATAATACAAGTGCACCCTTGAAAACTTTCCAAGATTCAG
Source organism: Torreya grandis (assembly GCA_037957365.1). Classification (NCBI taxonomy): domain Eukaryota; kingdom Viridiplantae; phylum Streptophyta; class Pinopsida; order Cupressales; family Taxaceae; genus Torreya; species Torreya grandis. The sequence goes on from JARHVA010009688.1 coordinate 158,571, forward strand.
CTGTGAGAGTTACTGTGCAACCCTCATCACCCAACTTTCTACAAAAATCAGATTCCTCTTCAGGATGGGTACATGCATGACATCCTTCAACACCCATGTGTTTCCATTCTGCAATTTCAGCTACACTTTTCCTTTGCCAATAATTTTACAAGGCTCATCATCCCCTAAATAAACTTTTCCAAAATCTCCATGGACATAACCATTGAAAAAATCTCTATTTAGGGTTACATGGAAAGAGGCACCCGAATCTAAAACCTATGATTCTACTTTATTATCCAAAGAAAATATAAGAGCATCATGTGCAACAATACCTACAACTTTTGCTTCTTTATTACCTTCATGCTGATTTTATTTGTTATCCTTCAACCAACAATCTTTCTTTACATGCCCTTTCTTTCCATAATTCCAACAGGTTATTCTTCCATTTCTAGATTTGGATCTACTTCCCATCTTTGACCTTGATTTCCCTTGCTTGCCCTTCTCTCTTTTCCTTCCCCTGATTTCAACACTTAAAGTATTACCTAATGTTTTCCTTGTGCTTTTCCTATGAATTTCTTCATTCAAGATTACACTAACAACATCATCAACTTTCAAGATATTTGTAGCAGATGCAGTATTACTAACTGTCATTACCAAACTATGCCAAATTTTAGGTAAAGATCATAAGATTAAGAGAGCTTTAATTTCATTATCAAAAGCTATTTTGACTGAATTTAACTGATTTATTATTGTATGGAAATCATTAAGATGAATAGATACAGATCCACCTTCTTGAATTTTCAAATTAAATAATTTCTTCATAAGATATACCTTATTCGAAGCTGAGGGTTTTTCATATAAATTTGCCAAGGTATCCATCAACTCTACCATGGTCTTTCCCTGTGATAAGTTGGAAAACACAGAAGCTGCCAGGTTCAACCTTATAGATTCAAGAGCCTTTTTATCAAGAACATTCCATTCTTCATCTTCCATATTTGTGGGCTTCCTTGAAACCCCACCCAATGGTAAATATAGATCTTTCTGATACAGACAATCTTCAATCTGCATCCTCCATAATTGATAATTCTTGCCATTGAATTTCTCCATTCTTAGTTTACTTTTTTTTGCCATTGCTTTGCTCCCACTCAATCAAAAACCCTTGTGAGTGAATTCTGTAATCAACAAACACTAACACACTCTGATACCAGTTGTTAGGATCTTAGATTATAATTGATTACTTTTGTATAAGCAACTAAACACAGAATTGACACCAGAAGTAATAAGTAACTAGAAATTAGAAACAACAAATAATAGGAGATACAAGAAAAAACCAATCTATATTAAACTCTTCCAGAAGGAAATACAATGAAGAAATCTCTCTCCTCACACCTCTCAGATGTACAATAATTCTCCCTCAAGATTCTCTCTCTCTCTCTCTCTCTCTCTCTCTCTCTCTCTCTCTCTCTCTCTCTCTCTCTCTCTCAATCAATTACAATCAACTCAATTACTGAATTGTACATGCTATGAGGATCTAACCCTACTATATAGTATACTACAAAACTAGGGTTCATGAGCCATGCATTTACCACCCTTAGATCCACCTCTTAAATCAAAGTCTTAAATCTGTTCTCCTAAAAATAGAATTTTGGAAACACACAGAAGTCGCTATTGATCTAAAGATGATCGATGCCAGTTGACACCTAACCGATGTCAGTTGGTTCTGACCGATGCCAGTCGACCCCTAACCGATGTCGGTCAGTTCTGACCGATGCCGATTACTGTGTAAGCCCAAAAACTTCCACATTAGCTCATTAGTAAAGCTTTTAGCTCCACAACTCAACAAATGTTTTTGGCATTTTAAGGTATCTTAACTCGTTAGAGAATGACAAGATACTTACTCACAAAATGGTGAGAGCATTTGGCTTAGGTTGCTCTTAAAATGGTAAGAGAGTATAGAAAGGGGGACTGAAGTGACCTCAACATGAATTTATCATGACCCACATAATACTAAAATGACCTCAAGTCATAGTAATTCCACCCACACAAAAGGTGGGGAAAAACCAACTAGGTCCCAACAAGTTCTCAAATATGGCAAATGGCTAGTCAAATGAAAATAATAATGGTAAGATGATGCGGTAATGCATAATAGACAAGTGTTTTTGCTAGTTTATCCATATGAAGTTATAACTAAGAAACAATGTCATAGGTTAATGATACTATTTTTCCCATAGGTAGTTATAATTAGTAGCAAGATTAGTGAGACACTGATTTGCCCATAGGTAGTTATAATCAAGTTCACATAAACAAACTTGATAGGATGAAAATTTTCTTATCAGATCAACTATCACACTACTTTCATATACTATCATTATAAAAATGGATTGGATTGATTGTTGAAACTTGATTGGAAACCCCCCATAAAAGGTGTGGAAGAACCAAAGTAACCAAAATCAAAATAGGATTAGGTAGGATGACTAAAAATAGGCTTTAGTCTGGATAGGAATGGAATGATAGGACAATATGGTTTTGCTAAGGATAAATATGGTTTGATAAATTAGATAAAATGGTAAGAGGGTTACCCCTAAGTGATGGGGTGAATGGAAGGATACATGATAATGGTAAAAGGATATGTAATAATGGCAATGGCATGGTAATGTGAAATGGTATGTTACATATTTTTGGCCTGGGTGTGGTTTTTGATTATGTTATTCTTGTTGATGGGGAGATGCACACCTTAATCAACAAATGATATAAATAGAATAATTGATATGCTAATTTCTATCCCACACCTCATCTGAATAACTACTCTATCAAAAATTTGATGCAAATTTGGTTGCTAAGAATACTTTTGTGATCATCATTGGTCATTGATTATGATTCCTTCAAGCATCGAGACAAGGTAGCCTTACAAAAAAAAGTGTGGTTATGGATGGTAAACAAGGACAAATAATGGATGGTAGGTTTGTTTGTGAAATGAAATGGCAGATGATAATGGAATGTATAATGATTAGGAAACAAATGAAGATTAGGATGTTTAATCAAATGTAATGTTGTTGATACCAGATTCAACATAACTTTGGTTATGGTAGGATCAAAGACTTGTTCTCTTGATAGGACCACCAGATTTGTCTATTGTTTGATCTTAAGAGTAGATACCATTTGATTAGGCTATAGATTGGAATTTATTTTGATGTAATCTTTGATTTCACCTTCATCAAGTAGTGAAGAACTTTATACTTAGCTACTGGTGCCTGAATGAGGTTTTCACCAATAAATTTGCCTTTATTATCCTGTAGTGCCTCTAAGAAGGTTTCACTAATGAATATTGGCTTTTGACTTTAATTTTATTTTAGCACTTCCAAAAAAGTTTCACTAAAAGATGATGAGTTGTGACTTTGATTATCCCGTAGCACCTCTAAAAAGGTTTCACTAGGAGAGTGTTCTTCTACTATATGAATGTGGTCTTGGCCTCCTTGCTCTTCTTCAACTATTATGTCACCATGGATGCAGTTCAACAAAGTTTGATTCTATCAATCCCAATCAACACTTGTGGGAGATGGAATGTCAATAATATGGCTATTTTGGTTGATGATAATGGCTTGTGGAATGGTAATAGAATGGGTAGAGACTACATAATCCTTATAGAATATACTCAGAAAACTTATGTCAAAGCTAAATTACTCATCCTCAAAAACCATAGAAAGATCACAAATGTATTCAAACTAATCTATGAGGCATGCATAACCAAATTGTAACATCCACTAATATATTCTTCTTTTGAATCTGATTTTGACTCAATAAACTCTAAAGCCAATGTTGAGACTGAGGTTGATTATGATTTTGATGTTAAATTTGATGTCAATTAAAAAATAGAACCTGATTCTAACTCTAATTCTTCAAATGATGGGTACTCTGTTACAATGATCTCTTGTTGAATATTTTTTTTAGACAAGTAATGGCCTATAATGGCATAATGGGTTTATCAAAGTGAGTCTCCTCTAGTATGGGAAATAGCTCAAGAGACAATTCCTCAAAGACTGGCTTGTCAATAGGAGACTCTTGAAAAATAGGCATATGGTTGAGGTAATGATTTTACCAAAGGTGGTTATAATCATTACTAATTGACTTAGTAAAGACTGGCTTGTCAAAGTGAGACTCTTTAAGAACTGGTATAGGATCAATAGGAAATTTATCACAAGCTAACTTATCACAAATGGTTGATTGAACATAAACATCTTATATTGGTTGGTTATCTTGGATTTGGTTTCTAATGAGTAGGAAAATACTATTTTCGAACACAACTTAGTCTTCAAATGATTGGATGGGTTGAGGTTTGGATGGGATTGGTACTAAATGAGGAATGACTTGTGGTTGGATAATGGTAGGGCCTTGGGGAGCATGATTATGAGATAAAGGAAAAAGTCTTAATATGGTAATGATAAGGTGGTGTGGGGATTTATTTCTAACACAAGACAAAGAACTAGGTCCTAGAATGATAAAGGGGCATTGTGGAGCTTGGTTGCTCACACAAGCCAAAAGACTAGGTCTAGGAATGGTAATGGAATATATTCCTTGGATAATACAGAGCTTGATAGCTCATATAATCCAAAGGAGGGTTAGGGGTAGTCGATGATTGGATAACAAAAGGATGTCTTGGAACTTAATTGTTTGTACAAGCTAAAGCATCCAAGTCTTCCTCATAAACTAGATCATCCCAATCTTGAGTTGGATCATAAGCTAGTTCTTGACTTTGTTCTGTGTATTAATTATTAAAAAGAGGGTATAGATTCATATCCCAAACAACATTATCTATAGTTGGGTCTTCAAATTTCTCTTCACAAGCCTCTTCATACCAATTAAGGTCTAGTTTTGGATCGTAATTTGTTTCATGACTTTGTTCCCATGAATGATTAATATGAGGTGGATATAAATCTATCTCACAAACCATATTAACATCATTAGGGTCCTGACTAAAGCCATAAAAGTTATTTTGTATAGCCATTCTATCTTAAGTTTGATTCTAAGTGATTCCACCATAATTGTGTCTAGACAAATCCATGTAAATGATGAAATCTCTAAAACAAAAAGGCTTACAGTTCCATAGACTCTAAAAAACTGTCTAAAGGACAAATGGTTCAATCTTGGTCTAACTTGGTCAAAAGGTGGAGCTGTATCTCCAATGTGGTCTAAAATTGGAGTTGTATCTCTAAAATGATTTGTGCTAAGACTTGGAATAAAATAGTCTAACATTAAATGTCTAATTTCAAATATCATATGCACAAAAGGTCAAATATGTGAATAAAAACCAACATGTCAAAGGTATAGGTCAAAGTGTTCCAAATAAGGTCTAAACTAGGAAAGGGAAAAGTTGAGTTGCTAGGTCTTTTATCCAAATGTGGAATCAAAAGATAGTCTCAAACAAATAAGCATACACTATGACTTTTGGCCAAACTACATCAAAAGCTAGACTTAAAACAAAGGCTGATGTGATTTGATTTAATCTAACAAGTTTAGAAACAACTTTGACATAGACACATCACACAAAATCAAAAATAAACATGATAAATTAGCATAAGGCATAAGATAAAAGTCTCTTTGATAAAGGCTACGTTCTCCCAAATAAAGGCACGAACAATGATGAGGATAGGCATTGAACAAACAAACCATCAATAGTTTTCAAATTTGGGTAATTGATTAACCGAAGTCATACAACCCAAAAGAGAAAGATCTATGTATCAACCACACAAATTAAGTCTTAAATATAAATCAATCAATGTTTGGATCTAAACTTGACAAGGTTAATTGAAAACTCAATGATGAAAACTAAGATTTGACCAAATAAGCTAGACAAAATTGGACAGCATGATGACATAAGATAAAGGTCCAAATGGTAGACATGTCATGGTTTGAAACAAATGGTTTTGATACAATGGTAAACAAGTCTTGAAACAAATTGAGTAGTGTAATGGTATAAGCATGCTTGAATAATGTGGTCAATGTTATGTTTTAAAGACTTAAAAGGTTCAAAATGTTTTGACATGATTTGGGCAGTATAACACTACCCTTTGCAACTCAAATGACACACACACAAAAAAAATTAGAAAAACATTTAAGGCACAAGTGTGGTGTAAAACAGATATCATAACACTTCTTTAGACAAAAGAGTGATGTATTAACAAATTTGTTTTGACATGGTTTATACACAAATAAACAAGTTTTAGTCTCAAAACATACCAAGCAAAAATGACCAAAATAAACTAAGTATAATCATCCAAATCCTAGCAAGGGTATGGTAAAATGGGGCTGACTAAAACTAATTGGTTTTTTATCATTTTAGGGGAATAAATTTCATAATGAATTTCACATCAAACAATGTAAAAGATAAGCATGGAAATTGGGTGACCACAATATTAGCTAGTTGTAAAAAGGTTTAGTCCTTTTTATAACTATTACATCCTACTATTAGCTTAGTGTAGTGTGATATCCAAATGTAGATACATCCCATGTGTAAATTATAAAGAGTAAGTGAAGTCAATGCTAAGAGATGAAGCCCTAGGTTAAAGCTTCCCTAAATAACTTGCGAGAGATAATGACGTCCCCCTTACAAGCCAAGTTTGCATAAAAATAAAAGACTAAGAGAAAGACTTTAGGGTTATTTTCAAGGGCACCCAAACTTTGATGAGTTTTTTGTGAGTGCTTTAGATGAAATTATTTCTAAGCCTTAGACTAGGTTACTTGCAATAGGAATGGCGCTTTTGATTCCAAGGGTTCCCTAAAGGGAACAAATGGAAGAGCATACATGCAACATCCCTATTTTTGCCAAACAAAATCTAATTAAATAACTATTGAAAATAAGAATTGATAAGTGTGTTAAATTTAAGCCCAAATAAAAGATTTTGTGGTGTTCATTTGAGCCCTTGGTCTTAGTAGCAAACCTTGAAAACATTCACCATAAACATCTAAATTCTTTTGTTAAACACCAAAATAAGGTTCTTAATTGATTTTTAAGCATGAAAAAGGTGATCTAAACATGTTTTGAGAAAATTTAAAGCTTGGTCTTATAGAAATTTTTTTATCATGTCCTTTAGATTTGAAGCTCTTTTTGATTTGAAATAATGAACTTTAAGAAAAGAGCCCTCAGGTCTGTGTTTTAAGAAAAACATAGTGACTGACATTGGTTATATACAACTGACAACAGTTACTTTTGCTAATTGATGTTGGTTATCTAAACAAAATTAGTTACACGAATGTGATCATTGATAGGTATCTAAATGATGTCAGTCTCACCAACTAATGTTGGTTAAGCTATGTAACTGATGTCAATTTTACTAGCTCACATCAATTACTGTGTAAAACTGTGGCAAACAAAAATGGCAAAATAAAGTTAAAAAATCAATTTGCAAGAGTTTTAAGTATTCAAATAAATATTTTAAAGCTTCAAAATGGTATTCTTCAGGTGTGATATGTGTCTAGTCCCATCGGGCATGCCATTATGTGATCTAGGAATCTAACTCAAGAGAGGATGATTAGTATCATGTTAGTTCTAAAATGAAAACAAGATGAAATAAACACACTAACGAGAATAACATCTCTAGTCATAGACACTAGGTAGAGATTAGTTAACAAAAATAATAAAACACACAACTAAAATGAAAAATAAAATCTCTTTTACCTTCCTTGGATGCTCCAAAATGCTTGTTGTAGTGGCTTGCTCAGTTTGTGCTCATGAAGCCCTTAACAATAGAAGCTTAGCTCCCTCCATCTCTCCTTGGAACCTTTGGCTTATGGTTTGGCTTGTCTTGGAATAAAATTTTCATGGTAACACTAATTTCAATGGCTTCTTGAAGATATTTTTGCATTATAAATTTGCACCAAAATATCTTAGAAATGATGTGGTAAGGCCTCCTATTTATAGATTTTTGAGAATGTCTAGAATCAACCTGAACCATCCATCCCAAGATTGAGATGTGTGGTTGAGGATTAATTCAAATTTTTGAATTAATTTTATAACTATACTCATCAAAAAATTAGAATAAGGGAAAATTAAGAGGCATGAAGGGCATCATGGAAGGCATTAATGAGGCATAGAAGGCATGAATCCTGATATTTATGACATTCATGGCCTAGGGATGTCTTTCCAAGAAATGAGGTCACTTGATGATGTAGATATTTAATATTCATTTCTAAAAATAAGTATTCAAAAAATTTCCATGGAATTCTTAATTAGACCTTGATTTGGGTTAATTAGCTCTTAAGCATGTTTAAGAACTTTGTGCATAAATTACTCAAATTGATCAGAATGTCTTGTTATTGGTATAAAATTTAACTAGATTAGAATTAGAAGGTGATGTCAGATGCATTGGAACCATATTCTCATTTAGGATATTATCGATATAAAATAACAAAGGCACACATCTTGTGCAAGACATTTGATAGGAAAGAGTAATTCAGAGCACTTAGGTGCAAAATTGGCATTTTGACTCAGAATGATCTAATCAAAGTTAGTTGGCCCATAAATTTCATTACCCCATTTAGGGATGCCCTAGCCAAAATATGCAATTTAATAGGTCAATCTCACATCATTTAGTGTGTTTTAGTGTTTTTAGGCTAAATTGTGCATTTTGGTGGAAATTGGTCAAAAGCTTGGTTGGAGGTTATCGGTGGCCAGTTTTAGGTGTCTATAGTTTGCCCTTTTTTGGGAAGATGTTACAAATTTTAGGAAAATAAATGTTCTCTCAAATAATGAGATATGACCTATATGCCAAAAAGAAGATGATGGTTGAAGAAAAAAGCTTTGAATGATTTTGGGAAGCCTATGATGGTGCCCCCTCAAGGGAGTGGCCATCACATTTGTTGATGGATGGTACCTCAAAAAGAAATAAGAAGAAAGGTGGAATTAACCCATGGTTGAGATTAATCTAAATAAGAAAATACTTGCATGCATTAATGTAAAAAAGATGTTAATTTTCCCAAAAGTAGTTAGAATCAAGAATAAACATCAAAATAATGATTTGCCCATAGGTGGTTATAATCGTTACGAGGACCTATGTTGGATAAAGATGATAGGATTAAGAGTTTTAAGGGTTTAAATTAATATTTTAAAGCTAAAAAATGATTTTTTTTAGGTGTGATATACGTCTAGTCCCACCAGGTGTGTCATTATGTGATCTAGGAATTTGACTCAAGAGAGTATGATTAGTATCATGTTAGTTCCAAAATGAAAACAAGATGAAAGAAGCATAGTAACTAGCATAACATATCTAGGCCTAGACACAAGGGAGAGATTTGTTAAAAAGTATTAATAAAACACACAACTAAAACACACACAAAAATCTCTTTTACCTTCTTTAGATGCTCCAAAATGCTTGTTGTAGTGGCTTGTTTGGCTTGTGCTCATGAAGTCCTTAGCACCTTTGGTTTATGGCTTGGATTGGATTGGAATCAATTTGGCATGGTAACACTAGGTGAAATAGATTATTGAAGATATTTATGCATTATAACTTTGCATTCTCAAGTCTTAGAAATAATGTGGTAAGGCCTCCTATTTATAGATTTTTGAGATTGATCAGAATCAACCTAAACCATCTATCTCAAAATTGAGATGTGTGGCTAAGGATTAATAAAAATTTTGAAATTAAGTTTGTAATTATCCTCATCATGAAATTGCAAGAAGGGGAAATTAAGAGGCATGGAGGGCATCGTGGAAGGCATTGATGAGGCATGGAGGGCATGAATGTTGATATTTTTGGCATTTATGGCCTAGGGATATCTTCCCAAGAAATGAGGTCACTTCATGATGTAGCTATTAAATATTCATTTGTAAAAACAAGTATTCAACAAGTTTCCATGGAATTCTTAATTAGGCTTTGATTTGGGTTAATTAGCTCTTAATCATGTTTAAGCACTTTGTGCACAAATTATTCAAATTGATTAGAATGTCTTATTATTGGTCCAAATTTTGAATAGATTAGAATTGGAAGGTGATGCAAGATGCATTGGAATTGTATTCCCATTTATGATGTTACTGATATAAAATAACAAAGGCATGCATCTTGTGTAAAATATTTGATGGGAAAGAGTAATTCAGAGTACCTAGGTGCAAAATTGGCAATTTGACTCGAAATGATCTGATCAAAGTTAGATGGCCCATAAATTACATTGCCCCATTTAGGGATACCCTAGACAAAATAAATACTTGAATATGTCAGTTTCACATCATTTAGCGTGCTTTAGTGTTTTTAGACCAAATTATGCATTTTGGTGGAAATTGGTCAAAACCCTGGTTTGAGGTTATCAGTGGCCAGTTTTAGGTGTGTACATGGTGAAAGTTCAAGTGAGAACAATAACATTAGTTTTTTTATATTATAAAATTTAAATCATGCATATGATTTTTAAAATTGTCTTTAATATTTTAGAGGTTTAAGCTATTTTATGCAATATTAGGAACATGTACATTAAGAATTTTGGCGCATCACTTTAGATACTTTTATTTTAGTTTTATTTGCATTTTCTTATTCCACTTTTCCTCCCCAATTAATTCAATGAGACAAATTCTAAAATCCTAAAGGTCACTTCACATATTGTAATTTTAGTCCCACATCTGTAAATCTTCCCATAATAAACTATTTGCCAAGAATGAGAGTTTTAGGCATCAACAATACTAATACCTGAAAGTGCAAGACAATAAATAGTAGGTTGAAAATATTTAGATTCATCTTCAGGTTATTCCAAACCTACCTCTAAAGCCTCACCATATTCTTCCTCCTCATTGGTGCCTTCATTTTAAAATAAATTCTTTTCAACATATCGATGTTATTTACTCCATTTTCTATCACAATCAAAACACAAACCTTTTGCATGTTTTTATTCAATTTATTGAGGTGTCAATTTGGTAGGATATAGAAATGATGGTGATAAGAAGGTGTATTCATGGATATTAGTGTGAAGTATTGGTCTAATTAGCTATTTTCCCTCATCCATGTTTGCATTTTATATGGCTTCATATACATTACTGGGATGATAATGCAAACCTCTAATTGGATGCCATCTTTGAGGCCACCCAAAGATAGGGCAGCCATATTTTCCTTAGTGATGTCTACCACCTATAAGGAGAGATTATATAATTCATGAATGTAATCCTTCACAGTCCTGGTTTGACATAAATTGGATAGCTTTCTAGCATAGTTTTCAGATACATTATTGTGATAGTGGAGTTGCAACTCCTAAAAAACCATCAACCATGAAATTGGGGTACCCTTATTTTTATTTTGAGCATGCAACCAATGATACTAAATGAACTAATTATTTTTCAGATATAAAGAGTCCATGACCACCTTTTTAGAATAGGGGGTTTGATGTAGATCAAATAAATTATCATTTTGAGTAATCCATGTGAGTGGATTGTTGCCATAAAACTTGTAACAATGGATTTATACCATGGTTGGTGTTTTGATTATTTATAAGAGGAGAAAAAAAATGGAGTGGTGGAGGGTTATTTTATAATGGTTAAGCTATAAAGTTTGCCAATTTCCTTGTTATTTATTACAATTGATCCTACAAGCCATTCAATTCCCCTCTTAGCCTTATGATGTCACCTTTAACTACATCAAGATCATTTTTTTGCACCATGCCATGCAACTCTGACTTAAGTTGTTGAACCACCTCTAAAATACATGGATTAGAATTTCTAGACTCCATGTCTTCCTTGTGAACATTTTTAGTAATTTCTTACCTTTTATCATGTGCATGAGTGTTAGGCCCAACCATGTAAAAAATTTAGAAGGGTTGAAACTCCACCGAAAAAGTGTATTGGTAGATGATACTATTGTGATCAACTTGCCTAGATTAATCCAATGAATGGTAATATGCACAAGGGTGAAAATGTTCATCTTGAAAAAGTGTACTAGTAGGATATACCATTACAATAATCTTACAGAGATGAATCCAATGACTACTAATTTGTACACGGTAAAAAAAATTATAGACATTTTTTTCAATTTTTTTAAATATTTTTTTCTTTTGTGTAAAATAAATCCACAAAAAATCTACGGTGAAGAAAAAAATCAATTTTTCCTCGATCACAATTTATGTTTTTCTGACCTTTTAGTGCTTAAGATGCCATATCCAAAAAAAGTTCTTTATATAAACTTGATTAAATAAAATATTTGATACCATTTGTAATGAAATTAATTAGATGATTTGCATTAATATAATAATATATCACATAATTAAGAACATAATAAGTATATCCACAACAATAATTGGTAAAATAGTAGAATACTTAAATATTATAAATGAGCCACTTTTAAGGGGAAACCTCCACAACAATGCAATAAGAAAAAAATTTACAATACGATGTTAAAATACTAACCACTACCTCCTATATATACTCTATTTAGCCATGGTTATTCCATAGGTTAACCTTTCTAAGAATATCGAGAAATGCAATAAGATAATATGAAGGTATGTAAGCCACAACTCAACCACACATATCCATAAATGCATTATAGGTTAAGGGAATATTAAAAAATTGTATGCATTTTTTATAATGTCTCAAAATAGTGTTAAGTATTTTATCATGTTTCAACAAGTGATTTTCAAGGTGTGACAAAGTAATTTCCAAGTGAGTTTAACCTTAATAATGATTTGTGTTTATATCTAACTCTTCATTAATTCCCATTATGATCAACCATTGAAATATGTGTAAGCCAACATAGTTGAGGCTTCTTAATTTGAAAAATAGCCATTGAGTGTGTCTAGAAATTATCGGTAGAGGTATACCCCATGGGTAACCAACACTATCCAAGCATTTCCATTAGTGTCTAGGAATTGTAAATCAATGATCTAAAATATGGAGAAGGTTATTTTAGGATTCTGGGGTGTTCTTGTATAAATTAAGGTGATACTAAATATGTGTATCAAGTGAATAGATTTAGCCAAGCCAATAAATAGATATAAAAATAGAGGGAAAGTATGCTCAAGAAAAAAATGTATCCATAATGTCCAAGTATTTCAAATTATGCCAAAGTATGTCAAATTTTATGTTGTCAAGCTATCTAATACCAAATTCACATGTCTACATATGCTCTATTTTTAATATTGAAAATGATAAATTAAGAATATAAAATAATAAATTTATTACCTAGGATAGCCACACTTGGTGTTGATAGGTATGACCATAATTTCCCATCTAATCCATGTGAAAAATACAAGAAAACATGTATAGATCAATGTCTTCTCATGATAAATAATATTAAATAATTTTATCATCAAATCACTTAAAATTGAAAATACAAGAAATTAATACACCCGATGGTACACAAAAAAGCTTCCACTTGTTGAATTTGTTTAAATGATATCATGGGGTGTTCATGACCTAAGAAGATAATACTTCTAAAACTATGAATTGAGGAGTGTAAATACCAAAAATAACATTGGAGAAGGAGTTATAGAAGTTGAGAAACACAGTAACCTCAATTCTACTACTCTAAATATAACCATAAATATTTTTTAGAACTCCAAAATTAGGGTTATATGTCAAATATAACCCTGAATTGGTTCGTATGTAGAACCCCAAAATAGGTTCATATGTAAATGTGGAACCTCAAAAAAGTTTCCATGTAAAAATGGAACCCCAAAACTAGTTTTTTTTGTCAACGAATCAACTTCTATAGAAAAATAGAGACCTAAAGTGATATTTACTACCATTATTACACACCAATCCATAATATATAGCATAAAAAAGTGTTTACATGAAAAATTTGCATGACCCAATATGATCCACTTGTCCCTGAAATTGATATGGAATGCCAACATTTATCTATCTAAATGTCATAAAATGTCTCCCTTTTTTTATCATAATCCTTTAAAATGCCTAAAAATTTCTCTTAACATGTATAATCTAACATTTAAAAATAAAATAATTTATCTAAAAATGTGAACCATTTCTACATAGTCTGAATCTTTGAAACAAACCCATTGTATTCCTCCTATTTGATATGAGGTATGAATCCTATGAATCATTCATCTTAAAAGAAAGAGTTATGCACATTATATGTTATATAAAAATGTATAATCATGTAAATTATACCTAAAAACATGAAAATATTTTTTTGTTTTAAGCAAACATGAAACATGTAATCCAAGGAAATAGGCATACAAGTGTCAATTTCAAGTGGGTATATCAATTAAACACTTAGTGATAATATTTACAAAAGATGCATGATATAAATTATGGAATTTTCACACAATATATATCTAAATGATATAATCATAACACTAAGCTCATAGTAATAGTCATATATGTAACCATGCACACACACGTATAATATTATGATCAATAATCACACAAACATATAAGACATGACACAAATCTGACTTGGCATGGACTATAGGTTCCTCTGACACAACTAACATGTGATATGAAAAGACATAATCAGTGTACCCCATTAAAAATAATTATTTCACATACCAACTATCACAAAATGTCATAATGATCAATATAAAACACACATGTAATAATCAATGATAGTTTTCATAATCAATCAATAACATGACTAGTTAAGCAAAGCATAGTATCCATATAAATTACAATCTGTCAAGTATAAGAAAGATTAAATAATGTATAATAGTAAAATATGATAAGTGGACAATATAGATAGATATATTATAAACATATACAAAGATGCCTCTAATATAGGTATGCCCCTAATGTGGAAAGGTTTCTCGTGGGTGTAAGCAATGGCATGCATCTGTATGTCCATTTACCAAACACACACACACACACACACACACACACACACACACACACACACACACACACACACACACACACACACACACACACACACACACACACACACACACACACACACACATTGTATGTCTGTCATCCAACTCATGTATACCATGAAAAACATGTAAATAGAGAATTTATATGAAATTCACCATGTATATGATGTTTAAAAAAAATAAACTATGTGTACCAATAATGCATGTAAAACTTAGGTCCTAGTTTTCCATTTTTTTAATCTTTTTAATTTTTAATTTTATTTTTGAGTATTTATTTTTATTTTATTTTTTATTATTTGATTTGAAAAATTTGTGCACAAATGTATAATCCCATTAAATGGACTCTCAAGTATAGGTCTTGGATCAATGGCAAAGATGTCACATGTCATGGGTGAGGAGTAACATATATATCATTATTTTAATTAGATAAGTGATCATGAGTTGTAAAATATATAGTATCACCATAATAATCAATATGATGATGTATGCACTACATATCTCTAGTAGGCATAATAACATGTAGACTCTTTTGTATGTCAAGAGAGTGCATTTGTAAGGAAATTACTTAGATGATTCATAATAGTAGAATTATATATGGTAGAATTAAGAACAAAATAAGCAGATCCACAATAATAATTGGTGAAAGAGCAAAATACTTGAATATTATGACTAAGCCACTTTGAGGGGGAAACCTCCACAATAATTCAATAAGAATATAATTCATAATATGATGATAAAAGACTAACCACTACCTCCTATATATACTCTATGTATCCATGGTTATTCTATAGCTCAACAATACTAAGAACATTGAAAAATGCAACAAGATAATATGAAGATGTGTAAGCCATAATTTGACCACACATATCCCTAGATGCACTATAGGTTAAGAGCATAACATGCCCCTCCCATTTAAAATAACATTGTCCTCAACATTGAATCAAACCATGATGTTCTTATAGGAATGCTTCATCCTCCCTTGTTACATATTCAGAATGTAGGCTCTTCCATTTGATCAAATATTGCTTAATAGCTCTAGTCCACAATTTTTTAGTGTGCATGTGAAGGATCTCCTTAGGATATAGAATGATTCTACCTTCTTCATCTAATTCAAGTAACTTAGTCTAAGTGGAAACTATGTATAAAAACTCTTCCTTCTTCATCTAATTCAGGTAACTTAGTCTAAGTGAAAATTTGTATCCAATTACTTTCTTTAGGATAGATACATTGAATACTAGATGTATGCATGTGGTTAGGGGTAAATCTAACTTGTAAGCTACACTACCAATTTTATACAAGATTTGATAAGGGCCATAATACTTAATTGATATATTATTATCTTTTTTATATTGATTTAGAGACATATGATTATATGGATGCAAACACACAAAGACCCAATCACCTATGTCAAAATGTCACACATGATGGTGTTGATATGCTTGATGCTTTATTTTGTTGATATGCTTGATGCTTTATTTGATTTTTTGTCATTACTTAATTATCTTACAAACTAACTAACACCTCCTATTGATGGTAAATGTGTTCCTCAACAACTCAAAACTAAATTTATGGATGGGGGTGATACCCTTACAATTTCATAAATGGATACATCTTGGAAGAAGTGTGAAAATTAGTGTTATACCACCATTCAGCTAGTGGTAGCCAATGAACCCATTTATCCTTTTTGTCATAAATAAAATAATGAAGATACCCTTTGAGACATTTGTTGAATACCTCTATTTATCTATTATATTAAGGATGATAAGATGAGCTATGAGATAAATGGGTACTCAAACATGCAAATAATTTAGTCCAAAAATTACCAGTAAATATGGGATCTCAATCACTTACAATGATCTTTGGAGTGCCGTACAATTTTTGAATTGTATTGAGAAAATCAGAAGCTACTATACTAGAAATAAATGACTATAATAAGGAGAAAACATGATGATACTTGGTGAGGTGATCCACCACTACCATGCTAACATTTTTACCCTTAGACCTTGGTAACCCCATAATGAAATCCATGGAAACTTCTTCCTAATGCTGGTTAGGGATGGATAAAAGTTGTAAAAGACCTGAGGTCTTAATGGTTTCACCTTTATTTTGTTGACATACCATGCATTTAGCCACATATTTATGAATATCCCCTTTGAGTCATTCCCAAAATAATTCTTAATTGATTCTATGATATGTTTTTAAAAATATCGAGTGTCCTCCAAATGAAGAGGCATGAAGTTCCTAAAGAATTTTATGTTTGAGGAGAGAATGCATAAAAAGGTATAATATATATTTATACCATAATGTGTTCCCATTCTATGTAAAAATTTTAGATTCATTATAACCCTATTGAATATTCTAAATCAAATCTTTAGTAGCATTTTCATTATCCCATTTTTATCTTTCTTCCTCTAGCCAATGTGCCTACCACATAGTCATGGCACATAACAATGCCTCAACTAATTCATCCCACCAAAAGAGGACATCTACCACCACCTTCTCTTTTTATTTCTTATACACTATTTCAAAATCATAGACTAACATTTTAGTCACCTAATTTTGTTGTTATTCATATGACAAACATCATTCTAATAAATATTTGAGGCTATCATGATTAATCTTTACCTAAAAGTGATGACCCATCAAATATGGTCTCCATTGCTTCACTACATGTAGAATAGCCATCATCTCTTTCTCATATATTTATTTGAGCCCATTTTTTCCCTTAAGTTTGTAAATTTCAAATTTTAGTGGTCTACATTCTTGCTTGAGTACATCCCCCATGCCATATCCTGATGCGTCACACTCCACAACATTTTTTTTTTGAAAAATTAAAAGTAGCCAAAACTAGAGTTGTGCACATAACCATTTTCAACTATTCAAATGCCTTGGTAGTTAAATTAGTCCAATGGAAGGAGTCTTTATTTATCAAAGAGGTGAGTGGGGATGTAATGTTTCCATAATTTTTGACAAACCTATGATAGTAACCAGTTAGCCCTAGAAATCTATGGAGATTCTTGAGGGTCCTAAGAACCTACCACTCCATCATTTCTTGGATTTTCCTAGGATCAAATTTCACTCCATGTGAAAAAATATAACCTAATTACTCCACCTCTTAGAAACCAAAATCACATTTGGAAGGTTTGGCATAAAGATGATGTTCTAGAACTAAAAGCACTTATTTCACATGTTTTAAATGGTCTTCCCAATTTTTTATATAGATGAGGGTATCATCAAAAAACACTAATACAAACTTTCTCAAAAATGACCTAAAAATAATATTCATAAAACTCTAAAATGTAGATGGTGCATTTGTGAGGCCAAAAGGCATGACTATAAATTCATAATGGCCTTCATGAGTTCTAAAAACTATTTTAGGTATGTCCTCATTACGGATACAAATCTGATGATATCCAAATTGAAGATCTAACTCAATCAAATAAATATTACTATGAAATTCATCTATAAAATCATTAATTACTAGAATAGGAAACTTATCTTTGATGGTGTATTTGTTGAGTTATCTATAGTCTAGGCATATCTTCCAACCGTCATCCTTCTTCCACACCATGACTATCAGGGAGGAATATTCACTTTGATTGTGTCGAATGATTCCTTCCTCTAATATCTCTTGTACCATATTTTCAATTTCACTCTTTTGGGTATATGGATACCTGTAGGGTCTAACATTGAGTGGTGTACTTCCTAGAATGAGTTTGATGGCATGACCATATGCATGAATTGGAGGAAGTCCTTTTGGAATATCACCAAAAACAACATAATGGTCATCCAACACCTTTTGTAAATCAAGATGTGTAGACTCCTTGGGTGGTTGAACCTCTATGGAAAATAAGTGTGCCATAAAACCTTCTATACAATTTTTGAGAATATTCATCATTTGGTGGTAACTAATCAGTTGTGGATATTTATCCCATAATCCATGTAGTTTAAAAGTTCTTCCTTCTAAATGGAACCTTTGAATAATTCCTATAAAGTCATCTCAATAGTGCCCAAAATGGTGAGCTATTGCACTCCAAAAATAATTTCATCTCCTCTCATGGGAATAAAAAACATAGGGGAACTTAATAAATAGTCTCCCATAATAACTTAATACTATGGCATTTTCTAGAATAGTTGAACATACCACCATCTAAAATCATGACCTAAAAGTCTAGAGTTGGGTAAATGAAACAATTCAAATGAGCAACTAACTTACTATTGATGAAGTTATGTGTACTCCCACAGTCAATTAGCATAGTCACCTTCTATTTCTTCAAGAACCCTTGTAGCTTAAGAGTTTGAGAAGTAACAATGCCTAAAAGTGCATGACTAAAAATAGTAGGTTAAGAATATTCAGATTCATCCTCAGGTTATTCTAACCTTTTCCCTGAAGCCTCCTCATCTTCTTCCTCATCATTGGAACCATCAATTTAAAATAACTTCTTTTCATCACATCAATGACCTTTGTTCCATTTGTTATCATAGCCAAAACACAAACCTTTTACACATTTTTATTCCACTTGTTGAGGTGTCAATCTAGTAGGCTGATGAAATGATGGTGCTATAAAGGGATCTCCTTAGATATAGTATTGGGATGTATATGCAATCATAAATGTATCATGTCTATAATTGATCCTGGCTCATAAAATTTAGAGCATACCTAAACTTCCAATTGGGAATACATTTTTTAAGTGGGAACATGACCCGTATGGGGATCCACTAGACCTGATTAGGGGATCACTTGTCACAATGCACCATGTGAGGTAGGATTCTAAAGCCTACAATATAACACAATCATGTAACGACCCTAAAAGAGTCTTAGGTTTAATATTTCACTTATGTCTAATAAATAAGAAAGTAAATCTAATCTAGTACACACCAAAGCTTGTGGCATGAACTGGGGGTTAGAAACAAAAAAATAACTAAATATTCATAGAAGAAATATAATCACTTTAATGTATACAAATTCCTAATGCATGGGAATAAAAGCATAATTTCATTATCTATCTACTCTTACAAAGGAAAAATAAAGTTAGGAATACTTACCTTTGAAGACGAACCCATCGTACCTCAATATCTCCCTTAGCCAAGGTGATTTGCAATAAATTATTGTGGTATGTAAGGACAATAAAGACAAATCAGCTCTAGGTTACACAACCTATCTATGCATCCAAAAGACTTCTCCATAAGACAAGATCCATATCTCTAAAGAAAGTATGGAACTCTAAGATTTATTCCTTAAGTAGAATGGTCAATAAGTAGATGTTTATTCACACTTATTCTTCTTCACTTCTCTTCTTACAAATGGTTGGAAATGAACTTGTATATATAGGTAGATCTTGCCTTAAATCCTCCTAGACACATCAGTTGTACAGGGTCAACCATGGTCAACCTTGTATGTTTTCAGGGATAATTCACTATGTCTGAGCTAGGTCGATCAAAAAGCTAACAAACCCAAAAAGTGAAAAATACCCTTAAATTATATAGGGTCGACCTTGGTTGACTTAGCATAGCCAACAATCCAAAAGGGAATTAAGGTAGGAAAAGGAGGATGGAAAGAGAAAAATGACTAGAATGGGTAGGACTAATAATAATAAGCTTAAGGTTAATGGTTTTAGGAGACAAGTGTGAAGATGGAAAATGGAAAAATGGAAAAAAAATATTACATAACACCAATGGTCTGCCCATCCCTTTCCTAGTACACCCCTTAAGGCATGCACTCATAGAGATTGAGAATCGATGGGTTCCTGCAAGATATAAAGTGTCAATAATCAATAAAATTTTGAAAATATTATGTGTATACTGGATGAAAGATACAAAATTCTAATTGGGTGCTATATTTGAGGCCACCCAAAAATAGGTCAATCAGATTTTCCTCAGTGATATCTACAACACATAAGGAGAGATTCTAAAATTGATGAATGTAGTCCTTGATAGTCTTAGTTTAGTGAAAATGGAAAGATGACTAAGGTATTTTTAGAGACATTGTTGTGATAGTGGATTTGTAACTCCTTATAAAATATTGACCATGAAACTAGGAAACCCTTCTTTTTCTATTGAGCACACAACCAATGATACCAAATGAATAGCTCAGGTTCTAGATAGATAAAGGCCATAACCACTTTTTACAAACATGGAATTTGATGTAGATCAAATAAATTTTTAATTTTAGTGAGCTAAGTAAGTGGATCATTACCATCAAACTTATGTACATCCACTTTTAACATCAAATTAGGGCCAAAATTGGTATTTGTAATGTTTGGAGTAGGAGAACTAGACTGAAGTGGTGGAGGATTATTTTGTAGTGGCTAAGCTGACAAGTTGGCTAATTGACCATATATTTTTTTTAATTGATATTTCACACTATCCAAGTCCCCTCTCAAACCTTTAATATCCCTTAAACCATATCACAATCATCTTTTTTCACCATGGCCTATAACTCTGACCTAAGTTGCTGAAGTACTTCTGAAATAGATGGATCAAAAGTTTCAGATTCCATGTCATCCTTATGAGTATTTTTAGGAGTTTATTTCCCTTTCTCACATCTATGAGTGTTTGAACCAAACATGCACAAACCCTATGAGGTTTTTAGCCTTAAAACAATGTATTGGTGTAATAAACCATTGTGATCATCTCACCAAGATGAATCCAACTATTGTTATTATGCATAAGGGAGAAAATTTTTGACCTAAAAAGTGTACTAGTAGAGTATACCATTTTGATAATCTCGTAGAGAGAAATACAATGATTTCTAATTTTCATAAATAGAACTATTTTATTTATTTATTTAACTAGAAAAAATATTGTTTCTTTTTAAAAAAAAACTCACAAACAGAACTACGATGATGAAAAAAATTAATTCCTCCTAGATCTCAAGCTATATTTTTTTGGTTGTGTGGTACTCAAGAAGCTAGATCCAAAAAAATTCCATCAAAAATTTCCCAAATCAATGATATGATACCAAATATAATAAACCATTACACCAAAACCTTGAGGCATTAGTGAAATCCACCCATTAGGATCATAACATCTCACCACGATTATAAAGCCCATACTCTAGGCTAGATTTATACCTGTACACCAAGATCCCCTACATGTACGAGCCCTGAATGAACACTGCCATGCTGGTGTAACCATCCACTCTATTAATTAAACTAAGGTGGAGGCTCTGATACCAAATATAATAAATTGTTGCACCAAAACCTTGAGGCATTAGTGAAATCCACCCATCAGGATCATAACATCCCATCATGCTTCCCAAACCCAGACTCTGGGCTAGATTTATGCTTATACCCTAGGATAACCTACATGTATTAGCCCTATATGAACACTACCATGTCAGTGTAGCCACCCATTCCATGACTTGAACCTAAGTGGAGGCTATGATAATACTTTTAAGGAAATTACTTAGATGATTCACAATAATAGAATTATATATGGTAAAATTAAGAGTAGAATAAGTAAATCCACAAAAAAAATTGGTGAAAGAGTAGAATATTTGATTATTATGATAGACACTTTTAGGGGGCAACCTCCACAATAATTAAATAAGAATAGAATTCATAATATGATGATAAAATACTAACTAGTACCTCCTATATATACTCTACTTATCCATGGTTATTCCATAGGCCGGCCATATGAAGAACATTAATAAATGCAACAAGATAATATGAAGATGTGTAAGCCACAAGTCATCCCACATTATAGGTTAAGGGCATAGTAACATCAATGGTTTTTATGGAACACACCAACAAGGTTTGTGTAAAACTATCCTAGAACATGATAGGCTAGGTAACATCTATTGAACTTGAATATATTACTGATGTAAATGATGTTGGAGAATTAATCATATAGAAAAATACATCACTTCCCTCTAATTTTATTTCATATTTTTAATTTGTGTAGGCTATATAATTAGATATTATAGGCATGTAGGAGGAAATGTCTCAGGCTAAATGGGGTACTCATATGGAACACCTAGAATTTTAACCACTTTTTTGATATGAATATTTTTATAACCCCATTATGATACACAAAATTTACTCATTTTTTTCAAAAATACGTACATTACTTATAACATCTTCATTAACTATCAATATATTCCATTTTTTGACTACTAAATGCATCTAGAGTAGTAAATGCAGAAATATAATTAACCCACTAGTTTAAATATGATCCATTTAGTTTTAAAATAGTCTAGAACATAATAGAAGATAAGTTTCCTCATAAAATTAATAGTAGAGTGATAAATATACCAATACACTAACATAATCTTTATTTACAACTATACATAAATATATAGCCTTTGTTGTTTATAATCATTCAAGACTATGTACAAGTTTCACAGCCATTTTTGTACTAAATAGTCATAAATTAGAATGTACAATACATTATATTTCAACACTAAAGATAAATATACATGATATAATATAAATCAATACAATTAAACCTCATAAAATAACTCAATAATATGTACAAATATCCATGAGTATGATTCCTAGATGGTTGAAGAGATAGATAGATAGAGAGAGAGCATCATCGGGGTGCTTTTCCTCCAACCATAGACCATCAATCTCTCGCACACCTATTCACTAGGAGTGGCCCTTCCCTTCACAAAGGATAATATAAAATTAATATGGATATAAATAATTCAAATAGAACCCATGTGTTTTATAATCACTAATACATGAAATAGTCACATAGATGATGGAAAATAATCCTCTATCTAATATGACATCATACATGCACATGTAAACTAGAAAGTATAATAGAATGACAATGTCTCAACTATAAATTACTTTGGCCAAATTTTTCTTTATATAATTTTAGGTCTCTCATGGATCTGACTCAATTCTATGCACACATTGATCCATAAACTTTAGCAATAATACGCTTACGTGTTTAATTTTTACTTAACAATAATAATTTATAGACATAATTTAACATTTAACTTGCAAATAAATTTATAACAGTAATTTTACAAGTATATAAAGGAGACACTAGTCAAAAATGAATAATATAATCAACACATGCAATTTATTACAGAGTTCGGCATAATGGCCTACATATTCGAGTCCTATATAAGGTTGATCTATTAAAAATGCTTAAAAACACTTAAAAGATGTTTTCAAAATGGAATTTCATCAACCTCAAAGTTGATCCTCATTAAAAAATATCATAAGTCTCTTTTTAGACTTTTATTTAACTCTGCCTCGAATTCCTTTTATAAGCATCTTAGTAATATTTGCTATAGCTTTTGATTCCAAAAAATTGATTATAAAATGAGCCCTGAGCACTTTATATAGTGCTTCAAACTATGGGTATAATGGCTAGGGCATTATCATTTTACCAAATTTGGTAGGTTTTGAAACCCATGCTGTGGGCATTGGTAATTATCCCAAATCCATGGCTTAATGCTTTATCCTTATCATGCATTTAATCCCACATGAATAAATTTTGATGTGGAAAAGGTTTAAAATACATGGGCCACATAGTAAATAATGCTTATGTATTTGGCATTTATCTTAGACTAAAATCATTGAAGTCATGACATGCTTAGACTTGGATGTGGTTATTGGTGAGCACGTCGTGCTTATTTCAAAATCAACAAAATTTGTGATGAATATGTTGTCATGTTCTATGTTGCTTTGCTCATTCTCAAGCTTCAATTAAGGATTTGTAGTAATCCATTTACTTCATGACAAGTTGTGATGACTTAGACTTGGAACCTTCATTTGGCATGGAATATTTGGTAAGTTGGCATGTCTTAAGCTTTGGCTTGGTATGGAACTTTCGATGGTCTTTGAGCATGATAAATAATTACATAAAAATATAGTCACTAGGTGACTATTAATAAATTTTGACCATAGAATAAAATAGTGGTGGCAAGCCACATGGTGGCTTGAGGACCCACCATGTGGACCACTTGCAATTTGACACTTGTTGATGTCCAACTAGATGCTCCATAGCTCTATCGGTGACAGGGTCCCCATCTAAGACAAAAGTAGACTCCACTAGCTACAATCCATATAGATAACCTTTTTACACTTATCAAAGATCAATTATGAAACCACATAATTTTTTTCACCTCATGCAATGTGCCACATGCCACTGCATTATTGGCCTATCTAGTGATCACTTGACCACATCTTATTTTTTACCAGTTGAGTAGGAACTTTGAGAAGCCATATCTTTTGACCATGACCTCAATTTTCTACAAATGAGATATTGTCAAAAAGCTCTCAAGATGATCGACACAATGAAAATCTTTTTGAATTATTCCATGTTGGTAAATTTTTATAGTTTAACCAACTTTGAATATCTTGATTGGAACTTTTACTGACTACACAAAGAACATATGAGCTCCATTTTCCACATTTCACATACCATTAGAAAGGTCTCAATAGGCCCTACTCAATGGGGTAGGTTTAGGTCTGATTTGGGACCTTTTATAAATTTACCTCTAAATCAATCTTCCCTATTAAGAAGGATTTTTATCATCAAAAAGCTGGTACTAAACTTAGTACTTTAGGTGAGAATCTTTACATGGCTCTAATTCTTAGCTCTGGCTCTAATGATCTTTAGAATGCTAGTCAGTTTGAAGATAATTCGATGGGTCTTCATATTCTAAAACTATGAAAATGTTGCATGACACTTGGTGTTATAATAATCACCATTTTACAATTTCACTCATAACAACATAATTTACAAGCATTTCCCTTCTTGGGTCTTTACAACATGTAACTATAATAATTACAAACATTGCCCATTTTCAGGTCTTACGCATTCTATAAATAATACCTAGGTCTTAAAAACATGCATACATATTCACACATACTGAAACATATAGATTAAAATATACAACCTGTCCTCCAGGCTCTTCACGATGCTTCTCACAATAGCGTCTTCATTTTTCCCTTTAGTGTTCTTATTTACATCATACATGAGTGAAATAAAACTGAAGGCACCGATTTCCTGTAATGGTTATTATCGATGTGCTCATACGAGATATTTTATCCCATCTTTTATAATGTTATACTAATTTTACTTCTTGGAAAAATTACCTTTCTCAGAGATGAATATGGTTCTCCAATGACAATACCTTTAAAATGGAGTGGAACCACATCTAACTCAACTTCATCTAAAAAGTTAGAGGTAATTACAAACCCTAGTTTATATGTTTTACTTACATGTACATTACTACCATCATCTATCTTATCCAATGAATATGGTTGGAGATGTGGCTTAGTTTTCAAACCTAGATTTTCTATAACATCTTCAAAAACCAAACTTATTTGATAATTTTTATCAAAGATAGCATCTATATTAGAATGCTCAACTATTATTCTTTTAAATAAGTGTTACTTACCTTTCTAGGGTGACAATCTTTGAACTGTCAGCTTCTTGTTGACTATCATTTCCCTTCTTGATGTTGTCTCTAGTTTTGATTGATAAGACTATGTCAATTACCTAACTAAAGTTACATTTACAAACTTTGTCTTAGGTTGTTGTTGACTTTTCCTATCTCCTCTAGACAACCTCATTTTGGTAGTTTTCTTAAGCATCTTTATAGGACTTTTTTGGGCATAATCAAAAAATAAATTCAAGTATTTCATTTTTTCATACCTTGAAAAGTCATTTGAAGATGCTTCATCCAATGTAGCTATTGCATCTTCAGAGAGTGTTTATTCCAGCTCTTTAGAGTGTTCTAGCTTGATGCTTGAGTAATAATTCAACTCATATTCTTGGGTAATTTATCCTTCACCTCCATATCTTAACCTTGCATGAAGTGGTCTCTTTTCCACTTGGATAGGTTGGACAACTCCCTAACAATTAATGCCAAGGCCTTTTCCTTCAAATCCCATTTTAGATAAAAACTTATAAGCTATTCCCTTTATGTGATTTTCAAATGTATCAACACATGGACTTGATAAATGTTTAGAGTTAGAACATTCAATATCCTTAACATTTTCAACATAGCCAAAAGAGTTGATTTCATTATTTTCATCCTCAAAATTTACATCAAAAGATACATTAATAATTAGAGAATTATTTGCTTCTAAACTTACAACATCATTTTCATTGATAGGACTAGCAAGAGTATACAAACTAGAGGAATCAATACCATAAATAGAATGTACCTTAATTTTTTAGCTTGTTCCAAACTAAACCTCATAGGTATGATTTGTCGTCAGTTGGATTCCAGCTCCTAACATGATGTCTTTAGCATGTCAAGATGTGAGATAATAATGACCCAAAGTGATCTCCTCAACTTCTCCTAGAACTATGTCAAGAGCTACTTTATCAAAGAATATCCCTCCAATACCCAATTACAGGATGCCATAATGGGTCACATGTCCACGTACTATGCCATCAGCTATTTTGAATGTCTTAGTGTGGGGTAATGGAATATCTTTTACCCTCAAACACTGTGCAAGACTTTTAGTAATATAATTGGCTCTAGAACTCTAGTTAAAATAGATATGCATGAACTTCCCTTCAATAATAGTAGTGTAGTTCTACCTTTGAGTTTCCTTAGGGCATAGCATAATATTTGGCACTTCTATTGGTATTAGATATTACATTGGAGATTTTAGAGTTGTTTGATGACATACTGCTAGTTAGGTTGATTAATGGCTACTAGGCATAACCAGTGCCTTGCCTCTTTCCTTGTTCTACTTCTTGAACCATAATAAAACTTGATTGGGGTGTAGTATCTAGAATTTCTTGATAATATGACCTCATCAAGAATAATTTTTGTAATTCTCTACATCTTCTCACATCCTTTTCTTCTATCAACATTCTTGTTGAAGTTTTACCCATAGTGTATCAATGCTTTGTTGGAGTTTTTTGATTTGTTGCTCCTATCTTCACTCCACCACTTATCGACATTACTCTTAGGATTGTAGATATTGCATCATTATAGTGATGAGGGTATTTAGTAATAACTAAATTTATGCTATCATTGGGTCCATTGTATTACAATAGCTAAATTTAGGTAAAAATGAAACCATAAATCTACCAACACAAACTTAGCTCTGATATCAACTTGATATATAAACTTAAGCAATAATACACTTGTGTATTTAATTTTTGCTTAACAATAATAATTTATGAAAATAATTTAACATTTAATTTGCAAATAAATTTATAATATTAATTTTTTAAGTATATAAAAGAGACACCATTCAAAAATGAACAAGACAATCAACACATGCAATTGATTACAGAGTTTGGCACGATGACTTACATCTTAAGGTCCTATATAAGGTTGATCTATTTAAAATGCTTGAAAAAACTTACAAGACATTTTCAAAATTGAATTTCATCAACTACAAAGTTTATCCTCGAGAAAAAATATCATAAGTCTCTTTTCAGACTTTTCTTTGACTCCACATCGAACTCCTTTTGTGAGCCTCTTAAGACTCTTAGCAATACTTGTTATGGATTTTAATTCAAAAAATTGATTATAAAATGAACCCTAAGAACTTTAGATATTGCTTCAAACTATGGGCATAATGGTGAGGGCATTATCATTTTACTAAATTTGGCAAGGTTTAAAATCCATGCTGTGGGCATTGACAATTATCCCAACTTTGTGGCTTAATGTTTTATCCTTATCATCCATTTAATCCCACATGAATAAAATTTTGAGGTGGTAAAGGTTTAATATACACAAGCCACATAGTAAATAATGCCTATGTATCTGGCATTTATCTTGAACTAAAATCATTAAAGTTATGGCATGCTTAGACTTGGACATGGATATTGGTGAACACGTCATGTTTATTTTGAAATATATGGAATCTATGGTGAATATGCTATTGTTTTTCATGGTGGTTTACTCATGCTCAGGGTTCAAATTAGGATTCATATTGATACATTAGCTTAATGGTACATTATGGTGACTTGGACTTAAAACCTTCTTTTAGCATGGAACATTCGGTAAGTTGGCATGTCTCAAGCTTTGGCTTGATATGAAATTTTTGATGGTCTTCGATCATGATAAATAATTACATAAAAATATAGTCACTAGGTGAATATTAATAAAATTAGACCATGGAATAAAATAGTGGTGGCAATCCATGTGGTGGATTAAAGACCCACTATGTGGACCACTCTCAATTAGACACTTGTTGATGTTTTAACTAGATGCTCTATAGCTCTATCAGTGGCAGGGTCCCCCTCTGAGACAAAAATGGACTCTACCAACTATGATCCCTATAGCTGGCCTTTTTACGCTTATCAAAGATCAATTATGAAACCACACAATTTTTTTTCACTGCATGCCATGTGCCACATGTTGCTACATTATTGGCCCATCTGGTGATCACTTGACCATGTTGTATTTTTTACCAATTGAGTAGGAACATCAAGAAGCCATATCTTTTGACCATGACCTCGATTTTTTGAAAATGATATATCATTAAAAAGATATAAAGATTTTATATATAGTGAAACCATTTTTGAATTGTTCCATGTTGGTAAATTTCTATAGTTTTACCAGCTTTGACTTTCTTTGACCAGCTTGATTAGAACTTTTATCAACTGTATAAGGAGCATACGAGCTCCATTTTCTATGTTCTATATACCATTGGAAAGGTCTCAATAAGCCCTATATAATGGTTCAATTTTTGGTCTAATCTTGGAACTTTTCTAAATTAACCTTTGGATCACACATACTCTCTACTAATGATTAAAAAATTTATCAAATGATACCAGTTGATGAGTGTGTGTGTGTGTGTGTGTGTGTGTGTGTGTGTGTGTGTGTGTGTGTGTGTGTGTGTGTGTGTGTGTGTGTATTACATGACAATAACCTCATATACCTATCACCTATTATCAAATGAAACATGCATGGTGATGTAACATAAAATAATTTTAAGCATAATAAATATAAATTTGTAGTATAATTTCAAATCTAAATGGATCATTACATGCTTTATGAAATACAAGGAAAAAATATCCAACTTTCAAATAAAATCACACTGTTTCCCATAATTTAACTACCATTGATGTATATATGCATTTATTTTTTAATAAAAAATAAATTGAGCATAATATCTTGATAGAATATTAAATGGTTTATTTTCAAATTCTACCTTACTATTTTATAATTGTCAAGGAATCTATTTAAAGAAATGCGAACACCTCTAAGCATGTTTATAGTATAAAAGCTTACCAAGATTCTATTTTTATTTATGGTAGAAAACAAGACCAATTAAACCAAAGTAACCATTTCCAATTTTCCCAACTATCTAATTCTGACCAAATTTCATTTTACTCATATAACTATACTTGTATTTCATAATGACAATGTCTTTAACTCAGCTGGATCACAAACATGAAAAATCTAGTCTTATATTACACTTGATCATATATATAAATATATGTATATAAAGATACATACATGCATACATGTTTATAGTTTCATAAATGTTTATATATATTTCCAAAATACTAATATCATAAATATGGTCTACCTTCATCTTGAATACATTGTTATAAGATTAATCAACAAAATATAGTATAACTACAAGCTTAAGATGGTGGTATAGACATTCCAATATCAATTTGATTGATTTATTGTGTGTGTGTGTGTGACCAGGTCTAAATATGAAATATAATTACCTATCTTTGACTCTTAAATGAGCATAAAGGTTTAAGTGGTATGGGTATTCATACTTAGTTGTAGGTGATAGCATAATTTTTAGGAAATGTTGGTTAGTACAAGTGATTCAGACCATATAAGTAGATATGTATGAAAAAATATTGAATGGAGGACCAAATTCATTTGATAAAATTTGATATATTAAATTATAGATGTATATATCCTTTATATGGAATAACATCTTAGCTATAGGGATGCAAGTCTTAATTTAAATTGTACTTTATCATTATTTTCCCATTAAAATTAAACACACACATGCGCGCGCGCATACGCATGCATGTGCACACATTTATTACTTATTCATAAAATAGTAGCTTATGTACATCCTACCTTTTTATCTCGAATACCTTTATGTGAAACTATATGATAATAAAATATAGATATAGGCTACATAATAGTTATCTGACTTCCCATCTTCCTAATACAAATTTATCATAACACTTTATAACTCAATATTATTCATTATGTGTGTGTCTGTGTGTGTGTTATTATTTTTATATTATATATACATCATTAGCTTCCACAAACTTTAAGTAACAATTTATACCAAGACATATTTAAGTTTTATACACTTTAGCACATATATTAAACACAAAAATGCACAACCATTCCCTCAAAAATACTCATTAATGATTTTATGGAACGCATGACATAGTATTTGATAACTTAAGATATAGTTCCCAAATTATTTAACTATTCTATAGGTTTAATAAGAACATCTATCACTATTCAAACCAAGTCTCTAATGGATTAATGAACTTGCCTAGGTTACCACTCATCGAGGGTGTATTAAGAAAGCATAGTTTCCTTAAAGACTAAGAGAATTCATGCTAATAACAATACCCAATCCATTTCTTATTTTCTAAAACATGCACAATTCAAATGTTTTCTAGGAATATATTGTAAAATGGTGATTTGATAATCACTGTACATTCAACTCTTAAAAATGGATCAATAACATTTTTATAGATATGTGGATGGAACCAAATTCCATCCCCATGTCTATAAATATGAAACCCTAATTTTTTCCAAGGATATATACCATCATATACATTCAAATGGAATATATGCACTAACCCAAGTTAAAAAAATGTTAATTATTTTTTTCCCTGATGGAAACTAGGTTTGTAAAGTTAAACCCATACTTTTTCAATTTACAAATATAAAGCTTGACCTACCTAGTTATATAATGGATGTCATTTGAATGTATTTTTTGTTAGATTTCCCTCCTTTTTGATAATTATTTTTATTCTCTTGTGCCCATTCTTTTCTCTTCCTTCCTCTTATTCTATTTCCACTCCATATCCATGTTTTGCATGGCCTCCAAGTTCTCTAACAATAATATGAGTTTATCATTATGAACTCAAATTTATTAATGCATGATATAATCCCATTTCCATTCACTTACAATCCATATTCCTCTTTTTTATCATAGTCACCACATGCAAGATCTCCTTCCCTTGAATGGTGAAGTCCACCCAAAACTCATAGCAACAATAGCCTAATTCATTTTTAATTCAAAAAGTGCATGGAGATATAGTTATTAGATCCTTTTACCAAATCCAAAACCTAATTTTCCTAAGTTACAAAACTTTATTTAATTTCTCTAGGTGCCTTTTGACCTATTTCACCTCTTTAGGTCACCAAAAGGGGTATATAAGTCTAGGAACTTATACAACATTCACTAAACACTCAATACTCTTATGAATTGATATGCATAAATAGTCCACCATAAGAATAATTCAACAAGATTTAGTCTGTATAGAGTTTTCATGGATATACAAATAATTAATACATAAAATTAATGTATTATGTTAATCAAAACCATCTAAGATAAATAACCAACTTAGAATAAATTTTAGCGTGCATTATTAGCCATAAAGATAACCAATTCAAATCAAACACTCATCATTTTTTAAGAACACTATTAGCATTAATTTAATTTAATAAATCAAAAATTTAGTGTGACTGTGTAAGTTTGGTGCCACTCTCTTTATCCATAATTATGATATTTGCATCATCCCCTATAATACTCTCCCTTTGTTTCACTCTATGAGGTTGGGATAGTCTTTCAAACACCTCAGTAAAAAAAAAGGGTAGTTATTCCAATATTGCAACAAAATAATAAATTACTTATAATATATGTACATCAATGAACTATTATAATGTAAATCAAATATAAAAATGAAATCTCAGTCATACAAGATTCTAATACATAATGACATAGTATATCCATAAACATATGCAAATGTCCTCTAATATAATTGACCATAACAAAAATAGTACAACTATAAACTATACATCATAAATGTCTTAATATACTATAACAATTATAAATTACTAATCATTAGCTTTACTTACCTTTCTAACACTAATGTAGTTTTTGAAGAGTGGGATAGGGTGTGACATTCTTCCCCCCTAAAATAGGTCATTGTCCTAATGATTTTATTTCAAACAAATTTATGTAAATAATAATAATGTTCAACATAAAATTATTTAAATAGATGAGTAAAGATCCTATAGAATTCCTCATAATCTTCTCATGTAGCACTGTTCTTAGAATATTGGCTCCACTAGACCTTGCATTGTGATACTCCCTATTATGCAAGTTAAGTTTTTGAGTATCAATTATACTAATTTATTATAATGTGGCAATCCATATATTTAAAAATTATAATGAATTTTATTCTAAAACATGTGAAGGATCAACTATATATTTCTTAAGATAAGATACATGAAAAATATTATGCATTTGAGTTAAAGCTAGTGGCAAAGCAAATCTATATGTTACAAGATTGATCACTTATATAACCTTGAATGGTCCCACATATATTGGTGATAATTTTATTAATTTTCTAAACTTAATATAACTCTTTTGGGGTTTGACCTATATAAAAACTTTATCTCCAACTGAGAATTATCTTGTCATCTTTTTTATATCAATAAAAAGTTTATGTCTATCATTGGCTTTAGCCAATCTCTACTTTATTAACTTCAATTTATCTTCCATTTAAGATAACATATCAAGGCCAAAGACCACTTTATCTTCTATCTTATTCAATTTTATTGGTGTTATACACCTCCTACCATAAAGTGCCTTAAAAGGAGTCATCTTCAACACTGATTAGAATGATTTTTTATGAGTAAACTCAACCAATGGTAGGTAATCTTCCCATTTATATTGTTGGTCCATGCAATACATCCTCAAAATACCCTAAAAGATTTGATTCACTCTCTCTATTTTCCATCCATTTTTGGATGATAAATTGTACTAAATTTTAAATGTGTACCCAATGTTTTATTAAGAGTTTTTCAAAACCTTGAGGTCATTCTAGGGTCCTTATCTGAAATAATATTATTTGGAAACCCATGTAATTTATACAACTCATTTATGAACCTTTTGGTGATTATTTATGAATCATATTTAATATTATGTGGAATTAAATGTGATACTTTTATGAGTTTATCCACAACCACCAATATCATGTCATGATGATTCCTAGACACAGGCAATCCTTGGATGAATTCCATGCTAATGACTTGCCACTTTTATTTTGATATGGAATTTGGGTACAACAACCCAATATGATGTACATATTTAGCCTTGACTCATTGACATTCCAATCATTTAGACACAAAATTTATCACATCCTTCTCAATTACTTTCCAAAAATACAATGGTCTTAGTTCTGATAAAAGCCTAGTCATACCAGGGTGTCCTAAATAAGGAGAATTATGAAACTCTTTTAGCATAATACCTCTCAAATTTTCCCTATCGAACACATAAATTATTCCATTATATCTCAAATTCCCATCATTTTCAAATTGGAATCTTTTTTTATCTAAGATCCTATAAATTCTTAGCTAATACTTTCTTTACGTAATCATAGAATTCATCTCCTTGTCATAATTTCACTACTGATCTCAAAAATTATTCCTTATAATAGCCAATGTTGTAATGTACCTTATACAACTAAGGGCATCTGCAACTCTATTTTATTTACCCTTAATGTATCTAATGTTAAAATCATAATCTAACAAAAATTATATTGCCTTTGACAAACATTAAGGTGAGGTTGGGTAAATATATACTTGAGTTCCAAATTATCAGTTTTAAGCTCAAAAGGTTTTCCTAATAAATATTTCCTCCATACTTGTAAAAGATGCACTACATAGCTACTTTTAGGTCATGTGTAGTATAATTTTCCTCATAAGGATTTAAATTTATAGATTCATAAGCTACAAATAAACTATTATGCATAAGAACTCCTCCTAAACCATCTCTTACTTCATTAGCTATTATTACAAAATGACTATTTGGATCTAGAATCTATAACATTGGTGCTAAAGTAAACCTTATTTTCATAATATGAAAGAATTATTTGCACTTATCATATCAAACAAAATGTTTCTCTTTTTGATGAAGAGAGGTTATTAGATTTGTTATCTTAGAGAAATTTGTCACAAACTTCCTATAAAGCTCTACTAAACCCATAAAGTTACGCATCTCATGCACATATTTGGGTACTGGCCACTCTATAATGGATTTAATCTTGGTTGGATCCATAAAAATCCCATCTACAAAGATAATATGTTTGAATTATTGTAATTTTATTTGAAAGAAGGCAAACTTATAAAATTTCCCATAGAGCATATTATTTTGAAATCATTGTGAAAGTTGACACAAATGCTCAATATACTCTTCTTCATTTTTTGAATAGATGATGATATCATCAATAAAGACTACCACAAACTAATCAAGGTAATATCTAAACACACTAATCATGATATTCATGAATTTTGTAGGTGCATTCATTAACCCAAAAGGAAACATTATAAATTCATAATGCTCGTATCAAGTTTTGAAAGCTATTTTTGGAATATCTTCCTCTCTAATTATAAATTGATGGTACACAACTCGAAGATGAATCTTGGAAAAGACTATCACACCATGTATATAATAAAAAAGATCATCAATGTAGGGTAAATGATACCTATTAATAATTTTTTCCTTATTCAACATTCGGTAATCTATGCATAGGTGAAGGGTTCCATCTTTCTTCTTAATAAAAACTACATGTGCACTCTATGGTGAAACACTTAAATGAATCAAACCTTTAGCTAACATCTCCTGAATTTGGGATTTTAACTCAACCAATTCAATTTTTATCATTCTATAGGGAGTTTTGGATTAAGGTTTTGATTATATAATGATATCAATAGTGAACTTAAATTCCATCTTAGGTGGTAGAACTGGTAATTCCTCAAGAAAAACATACTAAAAATCTTTCTAAAAGGGATATTCTTCTATAGAGGGTTACTTGGTTTCTTCAATTTCATCCACTTTGACTAAGAACACTTAACATCCCTTCCACTGAACCTTTATAAATTGAATGTCTAAAACTTGCCTTAGTTTTAACTCTCTCTTTTATCCTTGAATTTTGGTTTGATTTCCCAAATTATCTAAACACTCAAATATACTAAGAAAATAATCAACCTTGGATTTGTTCTTAGAGAGCCAATTCACTCCTAGGATCACATCATATGATCCTAGTGGTAGTGTATAAAGATCAACAACCATAGTGAATTCTAAAAAATTTACCTTAGGCTCCATAAGACACCTGTCAACATTAACTTTGGATTCATTCCCATATTGAACTGACCAAGCATTTACCAAAAAATTAGCTTTCCTAGATAATTTACTTAACATTTTAGGAGAGATAAAACATTCAATGGCTCTTATATATATCAAAATGTAAATAAGATGTCCAAACAAAGTAACTATTACTTCAATGAGAGAGTCTTGATATTTTTCTTGATGATTATCAACTATTGCATGAATTCACTACTAGAAGTTTCCCTGCTATGATGTAGAGGTGGTTAAATTATTATTTATACCATCCATCTTCCATCAAGGATAGTCCTTATCTTAATAGTATCCTGAGACATGTAAAAAATCCACTAGGTGGCCCCTTCCTCTAAGAGTGATTACCTCCCTTGATTCTTTATTTGAAACCACTTCCAAGTTTATTATTTTCTGATGCATTACTAAACCTTTCATTTTGACTAATAAATATGTTTCTGGAATTGTCATTATATTTCTAGTTATTTTTCTTGAAGGTTATGTTTTAGCTTCTAAACTTATTTTTAAATTTTTACCTGACCTCATCAAGTGATTTCAACTTTTACTATTTATTAACTACTTTATCAAAGACTTGGTGCATGGTGGATGGTCCATGAACATCCACTTCACATATAATTTGGGGTTTTAATCCCATGATGAAATTATTGATGTGAAAACATTCATCATTATGATACTGTGGACCATACTTTAAGAGATTTATGAATTGTTCCCACAACTCATTTACTAATAGATCCCTTTGTTTGAGATTTTGGAAATATATTAGTTTCATATCAAAATACAACTAGGGTAGCAATCTTAATCTAAAAAGAGTTAAAAACTACTCCCAAGTGGTGGTGGTGGGGTTAAGGATCATCTCTAAATTCTTATTGGCCCACCAAGTTACTACTTCACTAACCATTTGATAGGCTCCTAAACATCCTTGGTTACCTTAGAATAATTTCAAATCTTGAAATATTTTTCCATTTATGTAAGTGAGGCTTTAGCTCCATCACTTAACACAATGCCATAAAATTTGAGTGGATTCACTTTCTTCATATTCCATGCAATTTATGAAAATACTTGAGCTCTTATTATGTGTCATCCTTTAGCATGCCCCTAATCCTAATGCTCTTCCTAATCGGTCAGTTGTTCCTCTATAACCTCTTGTTCATTTTCCTCCTATGGTCTATGAACTTCTTGCTCTAGGGATATTAATCTATCTCTAGTTTCATTTATAACAATGAGTTTTTTATTGAGTTTTTTAGCTTTTTTAGCTCCTAGTTGATTAGGATCTATTTGAGGGTTAGCATTAGAGGTCCCCTAAACATTTGATTTACCTAGCACCATTATCTTTACTAAAAAATAGGAGAAATAACTTAATTTTAGTAGACTCATTAGGTCTGATCATTAAACCTTTGCTATGATACCACAATGTTATAACCCTACTGGAATACACAAAAGTTACTCAATGTTTAAAAAAAAAAGACATATTACTTATAACATCTTCATTAACTATAAATATATCCCACAGTTTGACTACTTAATGTATCTAGATTAGTAAATGTAGAAATATAATAAACCCACTAATTTAAATATGATCCATTTAGTTTCTAAATAGTCTATAATAAAATAGAAGATAAGT
The DNA here is from genome assembly GCA_037957365.1 of Torreya grandis. NCBI lineage: Eukaryota > Viridiplantae > Streptophyta > Pinopsida > Cupressales > Taxaceae > Torreya > Torreya grandis. The sequence goes on from JARHVA010009688.1 coordinate 196,275, forward strand.
TTCCTCATAAAATAAACAATAGAGTGATAAATACACCAATACACTGAAATAATATTTATTTATATCTATACACAAATATACAACCTCTATTTTCTTACAATCATTTAGGATTATGTATAATTTTCATATCCACTATATATAAAATAATCATAATGTATAATTCATTACATTTTAGCACCAAAGACAATATACATGATAGAATATACATCAGTATAATTAATCCTCATAAGATACCTCAATAATCCATACAAATATCCATGATTATGATCCAAGATGATTAAAAAGTTGAAGAGAGAGAGAGAGAGAGAGAGAGAGAGAGAGAGAGAGAGAGAGAGAGAGAGAATCATCAGGATCCTTTTCCTGTAACCATATACCATTAGTCTCTCATAAACCTCCCCATTGAGAGTGGCCCTTCCCTTTATGGAGTGGAAAATACAAGTAATATGAATATCAAGAATTCAACTAGAAATCATGTGTTATACAATCACTAATACATGCAACTATCACATAGACCATGTAAAATAATCCTCTATCTAATATAACATCATGCATACACATGTAAACTATAAATTATATTGGAATGACAATGTCTCAGCTATAACATTACTTTGGTCAAATTTTTACTTCTATAATTTTAGAACTCTCATGGATCTAACTCAATTCCACATACACATACTCTCTACTAATGAATCAAAAATCTATCAGTTGATAGGTTTGTGTGTGTGTGTGTGTGTGTGTGTGTGTGTGTGTGTGTGTGTGTGTGTGTGTGTGTGTGTGTGTGTGTGTGTGTGTGTGTGTGTATTACATGATATTAACCTCATATACCTATCATATGTTATCAAATGAAGCATGCATGGTAATATATCATAAAATAATTTCAAGAATAATAAATACATATTTATAATATACTGTCAAATAAAAATAGATCATCACATGCTCTATGCAATTCAAGGTAAAAACATCCAAATTACATAGAAAATCACATTGTTTCCCCATATTTCAAATATGATTAATGTATATATGCATTTCCTTTTTAATGAAAAATAACGTAAGTGTAAGATCTTGATAGAATACTAACTAGTTTATTTACAAATTATACCTTACTATTTTAAAATTGTCAAGGAATCCATTTAAAGAAATGCAAACACTCTAGGCACATTTACAATATAAAAGCCTACTAGGATTTTATTTTCATTTATGTTAGAAATTAATAATGATTAAACCAAAGCAACCATTTTCAATTTACCCAAATATCTAATCATGACCAAAATCCATTATACTCATACAACTATACTTGTATTTCATAATGACAATATGTATAACTCAGCTAGATCACAAAGGTGAACAATCTAGTCTTACATTACACTTGATGATATATATAAAGAAAGATAGATACATACATGCATACACACATACATACATATTTGTTTATGTGTACATAAATGTTTATATTTATTTCTACAATATTAGTATCATAAATATGTTCTACCTTTAGCCTTAATACATTGTCATAAGATTAATTATTAAAATAGAGTAAGCTATAGGCTTAATATAGTGATATAGATCTGCCAATATTAATTTGACTGTGTTAAATACACACACACACACACACACACACACACACACACACACACACACACACACACACACACACACACACACACACACACACACACACACATGTTTATTACTTGTTCATAAAATAGAAACATATGTACAACCTGCTTTTTTATCTTGAATACCTTTACATGAGACTATATGACAACAAAATACAACCACATGCTACATAAACATTATCAAAACTACCCATGTTCATAATGTGGACTTATCATAACAATTTATAACTCAATCCAGTTATAAAGTGTTATGATATATATATATATATATATATATATATATATATAGACACACACATATGTTATTATTTTCCCATTATATATACATCTATAGCTTACACATGATTTAAGGAATAAATTATATCAAGATGTACTCATGTTTTATACACTTTGGCACACATATGAAACATTAAAAATTATAGCATCATTCCCTCAAAAATACACATTAATGATTTTATGCAATGTGATACAGTATTTGACAGCTTAAGATATAGTTCCCAAATTATGTAGTTATTCTATATGCTTAACAAGAACATCTTAGTCACTCATTAAACCAATTTTCTAATGGTTTAATAAACTTTCCCACATTACCACTCATCAAGGGTGTACTAAAAAAGAATGATTTACTTAAATACTAAGAGAATTCATGATAATAATAATACCCAAGCCATTATTTATTTTCTAAAACATGTACAACTCAAATGTTTGTAGAGAATATATTGTAAAATGTTGATTCAACAGTCATTATACATTCAACCATTTAAAATGGCTCAATATCATTTTATAGGCCTATGGATTGAACCAAGTTCCATCCCTAGGTCTATAAATATGAAACTCTATTTTGTTACAAGGAGATATACCATCATATACATTACAATGGAATATATACATTAACCCAGGTCAAAGAAACATTTTTTTCCCTAAAAGAAACTAGGTTTGCAAAGTAAAATCGATAATTTTTCAATTTACAAATTCAAAGCTTGACCTATTTTTTTTTACAATGGATGCCATTCAAATAAAGTTATTGGTAGGTTCCCATCCTTGCTAATTTTTCATTCTTCTCTTATGCCCATTCTTTTCTCTTCTTTCCTCTTATTCTATTCCTCTATCTCCACATTTTTATGGGCTACAAGTTCTCCTGAAATACTATGAGTTTATCATTATGGACTCGAATTCATCAATGCATGATCTATTCCCCTTGTTATTCACTTACATTCCATAACTCTTTTTTGGAGAATGGCATCCACTTGCAATATTTCATCCCACCAAATGTTGAAGTCAACTCCAAAATCATATCAACATAAACTTAAATCTTTTTTTAATTTGAAAAGTGCATGGAGATATAATTATTAGATAATTTTACCAAATCTAAAGCCTAATTTTCCTAAGTTACAAAACTTTATTTAAGATAATTGATTTGGGTGCCTTTTTTCCTTTTTCACCTCCCTAGGTCACCAAAAGGGGTATTTAAGTCTAGGCACTTATACAAGATTCACTAAACACCTAATACTCTTATGAATTAAAATGCATAAATAGTCTACCACAAATATAATTTAGTAATGTTTACTCTGTATAGAGGTTTTATGGATATACAAATAATCAATACATAAAACTAACATATTGTGTTAATCAAAAGCATCTAAGATAAGTAACCAACTCAGAATAAATGTGAGCGTGCATTATTAACCACAAATACAACAAATGTAAAACAAACACTCATCAGTTTTGTAGAACACTATTAGCTTTAATTTTATTTAAGAAATCAAGAATGTTGTGTGTGTGTGTGTGTATGCGAGTTCAGTTCCACTCTCTTTATCCATAATTTTGTTATTTGCATCCTCCTCCCCTATGATACTCTCCCTTTATTCTACTTTATGAGGATAGGATAATCTTGTAAACACCTCAATAAAACAAAAACATATTTATTCTAAGCTTGCAACAAAATAATAAAGTACTTAGAATATATGTATATCAATGAACTATTGTAATACAAATCAAATCTACAAATGAAATCATGGTCATGCAATATTTCAATACATAACAACATAGTATATCCATAAGCATATGTAAATGTCTTCTAAATATAACTAATCATAATGGAAAATAGTAAAACTATCAATTAAATATCATAAATGTATTAAAAAAATAAATAAATTAAAAAAAAAAGAAAATACTAATCATTAGCACTACTTCTCTTGCTAATACTTATGTAGTTTTTGAAGAGTGGGATAGGATGTGACAAATATACTTCAAGCATCAATGTACTTTTATGGACCTAATTTTTCACAATACAACATTTTTATGATATTATATGATGATGCAAGGACCTATGTAAATAAAACATGTTTAGACCTGGTTTTCTCCTAATTTTTCTCTTTTGCCTCTCTTTAAACCTCCCCCAAGTGTCAAACTTCAAAATTTGAGTTTAACCCTTTCAAATATAGGGCCTTCAAAGTGCATGGTAGAACCACCATGGTGGTTCATTTAGCTTCCCCAATGGTATAAAAATCACCATTACAATTTCACTAAATGATGCAACGATTATATAACTTCCACCTACATATAGCAATGGTTTCACCACTATTGTATGCACTTATACTTTTATCCCTGAGTAATGCATTTTGATACACTTTTCATGTTTGAACCTTCATTTTCTTCATATTTATTTATATTTGGTTCCATAATGTTATATATAACTCAAGGTCATTCTCAATCAAATTTTAAATAACTCTAAGTTAAATCTAATAAGCTCCCAGCCAACTCTTATTAAATCCCACATGTAAAAACTATTATTTTATTACAAATAACTCCTTTTATCATGAAATTTAGATCCAAAAAATTGTACATAGAACTGAATATATAGGTTTTGAAAGAGATATAATCAATATTCTATTATATTCTTGAGAAATAAACCCAAATATTATAGTAATATTTTGGTCACTGTATCAAATTAGAGGAAGAAGCTCAATAATTTGCATCACAACATGTGAGAACTAGAGATAATCCATCTAAATATTTTATTCATTTTGTCCTTGTGTTTTTATTTTTTTATTATATTGCTCTTTTTATATAATTTTTAGGTCATGATTGAGCAAGAAACCAAGGACATAGTAGCTTGAGTATCATGATAACTATAATTTCAATCAAGTTCTTCTTCTCTACCTATGCTCTGGTTTGGTCAAGTTGGGGTATTTTTTTTTATTTATTATTTTAATTTAAGTTTTTTCATTATATTATATTTTTTAATTAGTTTTATTTTCATATTAGAAAAGAATACAAATAATACAACAAAAAAATCATTTAAATTAAAAATTGTTTGATCTCTTTAGAATTTTATTTGCATAAAAAAAATCAAAAGAACATAATTTTCATGTTATTTTTAGAGTTAAAAGACAAAAAAAAATTCATTTACAACCACCCACATCTCTTTTATTTATATTTTTAAGATTCTCATACACACGAATGAAAGAATCAGTGATTTGCACACCCACTTGCATAAAGATTCAGGAAAAACTAAAAGACATGATTGCATATATAAAAACATCTCTCATTATTGAATATTTATAAAAATTCAAAGCACTACCATAGTTATATCAAAATTTTCTATTTACATGTTAGAAATGGTTGAAACAAATTAAATTAAAAATAGGAAATTGCATTCAATTCTAATTTTTATAATTTAGGCATTTAGTTGCATGAACATAAATCTATAAATTATAAATTATTTTTCATTTGTGCATCATAAATCTTAGAATGTTACTTCATATTTAATTTTAATCATTTAAGAATATAAATTGAAATGTGTATTTTTAAAAAAATACAATTAAAATTTAAAATCTTTATAAAACCAAAAAATAAAAAAACACCCTCATAATCTACTTTCAATTTTAATTCATTCACATTTACATATATTTTAAAAAAGAATAAAAATGAGATTTATTATCATTATTTTTAGCATTTCTCCTTTTAGTAGTAGTTATAGTTCGTTTAGTTGTTTCCAAAAAATAGTTTCCAAACAAATAAAAAACTTTTATTTAACTAAACATAGATCCTTTCAAATAATGAAATAAAAAATTAACACACTTTAGGAAAAAAACATATAATCTCTTTATAAAACCAAAATAATAACTAGGACAAGACAACCAAGCCTTAAACAAATGTGTCTTTGCCCTTGGATGATGCTTCTTAAACACGCACATCTGCATAGAGCTAGAATGTTTATTCGAGTACATACCCCCACCCTAGTAAAAACTATATAAAGAGATAAAAGCATTGAGATTTAGATGTAAATCTTATGTTCCACAAATTTTACTGATTTAATTATTAGTCAACTAAACACTCTAGATAAAAACCAAGTTGTTTAAAACCTAATTAGCAAGGCAAATTCACATTTTAGCCTGAAAAGCTAGAAAACTCCAAATTTGATTCCTTATTTCATCCTAATACTAGCCAAATATAATTTAATTTAATTTGTGGATTATATTGTCCTAAAAATCCCAACATGATATATTTGATCAAATAACCCAAGTAATGCAACCTAACTTTAACCCATCCATGGAGAGTAACATAGACCAAGAGTTACATAGCCTAGTTCTTCTAATATTAAGATATTATTGGGATATTATTTCACTAAATTTTAATGTTATTTTAGTATATACATGATCATCCAATACCATATATCACACATAATCTATCTTGTCCACATCAACCAAATCAACCATCCCTTCTATCTCAACCTATTCAACTAGGTAAATCAAACCAACTAGATCAATACCCCAACTATCATATCATTCCTCTTTGGCCATCTTAGCCTAACCTTGAGAGGTTAAGTGTATAAAGTTAACATGTATATTTCTATGTGTAAAATCTGGTGACCCTGATGTGAAGGGTTAGTCCTTTTGCATTTTCCCATCTTTTTATTTTTTTCATCTATATTTCCTCATCTTCTATTTATTTTGTGGGTGTTTATACACTCCCTGAAATGTCTAGATAGTAATTTGATTAGTCTTTTGGCCTTGATGATTTTATAAGAATCATTCAAGCTCAAAATGAACCTTATTTATTTTGACTAACACACAAAGTTAAAACAATAAGAACTATTATACATCTTTAAAATATACTCCTTTCGTACCACCAACCAAGTTTTATGTAGTAATTTCAGAGTTTATTGATCCTTTGGAGACTACAAGTAACTACTATGACTCCAATAGCATGGCCCTATTTTGTGGAGGTAAATTGTATCCATGCATTGTAACTAGACTCCAAATCACCTTTCAAACTCCTCGTGATGAAAGAATAAAAATATTTGATCAATACATTGATATAATTCATATTATAAAATATGGGTTAAATAGACTAAAACTACCTCCACCAACTTCTATTACTAATTAATATACCTTTATATCACCTTAAAAACCCAAAAAATAAAAAATAAATCAATATCTTGGGTTATCATCTTCTTCCCTTGGATTCTTCTACAAGAGAAGCTCCCAAGCCCACTACTAACATTACTCCAAAAGATCTCATTTGCACATTAGTGGGATACATTCAGGACTTAGAGAGAAACATAGCCTCTCCTAAAATTGGTCCTATAATTAATGGATGAACCCAAAATTGAAAAAATGAAACCAATTCCCCTCCCATTCCTAATCCATTATAATCTTACCAACCTCCTCAATATTAACCCACCTATCTTCAAACTAGTTTTACACCTAACTAAAATCTAGGTGACCTTCTCACTTTTGGCATTCCTAGTGATGTAACAATTAATATTACTTTTACCAATCAACATCCCACTTAAATTACCATTAGTGTTCATTTATCTTGTGATGTTATAAAAATATGGAAGCCAACACACCGACACCCATGGTCCTTCTGAACTACATACCTGCTAGTATGACACCTACATATGCTCCACTTATGTAAACACTAATTTTCCCACCTCATTTAAATTATGTATTTTGTATTATCACATGTTATCTAAATTAACACAATAATATAACTATTTTTTTCATAGTATACTTCAATCACTCGAGTGACAGTCGTCACCCTTAGTGGTTTAAGCTTGCTTCTTTTCTGAATCCTCTTCCCCAAGCCTATCATGACACTTATTTAAATAAATTATGCAACATGGGAACATATGTTGAATACCTCAAAGAACATCTCGATCATACCATTTGATGGGTCCTCTTATCATGCCCATTTATTGAACTCCTAAAATATAAGTGATAAGGGGACCCACTATTAGATAGTTTTTATGATGGGGAAAAAGAGTTTTGAAGATGCTTCCTAAAAATATTTATGGAATTGCATTAGACTAGTATTATCATATTTTAATGGTAAAAATTTTGCGTCAATGAATCTACCCAATCACCTATCATGAAAGTCAAGGTGGAATCATACCAATTTAATCTAATGATACTTATGGATGAGAATCAGTATTAAGGCATGTGAGGTGTGTTTTAGTGGTAAATAAAACAACTTTAAAAATAATTAATACTTTAATACTAAAGGAATTGAAATATTTATTACAAGTAATCAAGTATTCAATTTATAAAAAATCAATATTCAAATCAAATTATGACTTATCAAAATAAATCTTCATATGTATTGTCAAATTTTGATTTAATTAATCAAGTATATTATTAGAATTAATGTATATATAAGATATTATTAATCCTATCTAACATTAAATATCTTAAATAAGAGGCAAAGTCTTGGAGGATTAAATACTTTGATTATCAAAATCACTTTTATTCAAATGATCTTTCCTTAGACCTAAAACTAAACTAACAAGAAAGGAAACAAATGAGAAGTAATAATATACAAGTTAGATGAGGTTAGAAAAAATAGAGAAAGGCATTAGGCCTACAAACAATTATAAAAATAACAAAGAAAGAAAAAAACTTAGCAAAAAGAGAATTAGATACTAAACTAAGAAAAAATAATGCTAGATAGTAAAAAGAAAAAAGTGAATACAAAGTTAAACCAAAAAAAAAAAGATAAAATTAAAAGCACACTAAATAATAACTATAATAAATAAAGCTATAATAGAAAATGTAGGATAATTGAAATATAGAGATAAATAGATATATAAATGAAAATGTAGAAGTTTTTATTGAGAAACTAAATTTCATAACTAATTACAATAATTTTGACAAAATCAATTGCAATGTGATGATCATCAAAAATATATTGTAAAAATACAAAATATTCTTTGTTATTTAGAAAAGTATAAATATAATCATGTATGACTAGGTTATTTTGCAATAATCAAAGAATTAATAATCTTAGTCATCTTCAAATAATGATTTCATAAATTGAATAATTAACATGGATATACATGTATGTACTAAGTGAACTACCTAGTTGTCAGAGAAAATGTTGTTCAATTTTCCTGTAGATGATATTCGATCTTAGATTTATCACAAAAGAGAAAAGTGAATTAAAAATTTATATTTTAAGAGATCTTGTACTTGTATTTGTTTCTCTCTTTTTTTTATGAATTTCCTCCATTATTTTTAAACCTTTAACTTTAAAATTAGTTGTGTTTGTAAATTATAACTATTTTTTGTTAATTTTAACTAATGTATTTAAATTTAATAAAGTGAACTATTTTATAATTAAGATTTAAATAATAAGTTCTTAAAGTGAACTTATAATACTTTGGGTTTTTAAATAAAATAAATGGACCATCTTGAATTAAAAACTTAATTGCTCATTTAAAAAGTCATCATGAAAGTTGACTAATCATAATGACTAAGCTAAAATAATTTAATCCATAATTGTCTTTAATTTTTTTTCATCTATTTATTCTCAAACCATAAATAAATCAATATTTCAGCATGTAACATGAACTTAACATCCATTTCAAATCAAAACCATCAACTATCTACCAAAATTGTATGCATGTTCATTGATATCAAACTATAGTCAAACTGTTGTAAAAGTTTACACAATTACTATTTATTAGAATAAAATACTGTATACAATGAAATATCATATTACTAAAATAGAATAAATAATCATTTCTACAAATTTTTGGTGACATAGCTCAAGAAAAAACTAGTCATTCTTCATCTGAACTCTCTTCATCAATTAACAAATATATGAAAGGTGCACCATGCTTAGTTTGGTATTAAATATACTCAAGTGGTGGTGTTGGCAACTCAATTCTAGTCATGGCATTAGATTCATTTTCAACTTCAAGTTTGATCCTTTTTGAGTATATGCATGACCATAGGCTAGGATGAGGATTCAATAGTGTATTTATGACTTGAAGAGGGAACATTTCTTTGAGAATATGGAGGAGTGATAAGGATATATTAAATTAAAAAACAAGGTTTTAATTGGCTTCAAGATGAAGTTTTTCAATATTTTGAGGCATGAAGGTAACATTTTGCATAGTTTCATCATTGGAAGTATACATTTAATGAGATTAAGTACTTGGTGAGCCATATCTAATTAAATGAGACCACCAATTGCCCATTTAGATTCTTTTACAAAATTTATTACCACTAGGAGATGAAATATAATGAGGTAAATAATTCAAAACATTCTATAAATTAAGATCATTGGCATCAAAGGATACTTGAGTGCCACAATTAAAAGGTCATGTGAATGCATTAATGACTCTTTGACCTTGGAAAGGTCTACCTTGGAAGTTATTTTAGAACACAAATTCATTACCTTGATATTGATTACCTCTATCCTAATCATTTCTTCTTGAACTATGATATAATTGACTCTAATAAGACATCTTACTTCAAATTTTATAATGAAAAATATATGATTTATTATATAGATCATTATTAATAAAAAAATTTCCCTTATCATTTTGAAAAAAAATATTTTTAATTTACAATCAATATTTTTAAAATTATTCAATATTTATTCCAATCTCAAAGAAGACAATGTAGAAGTAATTGAATGTGATTTCTATAGACTACCATAACTATTTAGCTGAACATTTCATCTAAACCAAATTCTAAACTCTTACTTCAAATAATGACATGAATCTTGATAGAACATTTAATGAATGAAACAAAAACTTGTAGGTATCATAAACCATTGTTAATTTCATTTTCATTGAGTTGAAATATTAATAAAAATAAAACATGTTTGTAAAAAAATCCCATAAATATTTATTTTGAGCTTCAAGTTTAAAAATTGTTAAGTAACATAATTAAACTTTACTATTTTGAAACTAATTTACAATTAAACCTAAAAATATAAAATAGAGTTTATACACTAAATGATTGGAAATAACATTAAAAAATCATTTTTTTCACATATTCCTAGAATTTGCTAAATATTTCACCAACACACATTTAGAACTCACTTCTCAAAAGTATAGAACCCAACCCATTTATATTTTAGATCTTATCAGCCATTAAAACCTTTACATCTTTGGATTGACTATCATGTGGTACTTTATGAAATAAACCCATCAAATTCTATTTTCAAGAAAGATGTAATGAAAACTTGATAAATGTTCTATAAAAACCTACTAAACTTTATATCATTGTAGACATTACACACAGATTTTGATACCCATGCAAACAACCTTGTTAGACTCTAATAGCCTTGTTTGAAAAAATTTAAAAACCAAGATTTTTTATTGAACACCTTAATAATTTCATCTTCATCAAGGGTAGTGTAGTGTAGGCATTTCACTTAGGAAGTGTTTCCTCCTACATTTTAACATCCAAGACTCTAATCAAGGGTACCCCAAAGAAAAATCCCTCAAATAAGGTCTTGCAAGGAGAATAAAGTTTAGTTATGAAGTACTAGTTTTAAGAAATTGTTGACCCTAAATAAATTAATTTTAATACCCTAAACACTCTTCCTTCACAAACAATAAATAATCCTAAAACTATATCAAGAATAGACATAGATAATAAAGGAAATAGATATGAAAAATTAGCGGTTGCTCTTAAAATAAAGGGCAGGGACAATGCAAATGCTTCAGACTATCAGATATCAAAAATACATTTTGAAAAGGTTATGAAAGAAGGAATGAAATAAAATATTCAATCAGTAATTAGTGCCTTGTTTGAAAATATGGATCATGATAAGGTGAAAAAATATCAACTTAAATAAAAATTTGAATAATTAACAATAGTGATCCAGAAGCTAATAAAACTAATTCAATCATCTTCTTCAGTTGTTCATCAAATTTCTGACACAAAAACACTAAATGTTGTATAATAAATTGGTCATATGGGTAAGGCTACTAAATAATGGTCAGATAAAATTCTATAGAAAGGTGTCAATACCATTCATATAGTAATGATTATGTGTTCAAAAATTTAGATAGAACATGATCAGGCAACTAAAGCATAAGACAACTATGGTGAAGAGGTAGAGAAATGGAATGAATTGCTTCCCAATTTGAAATATTTCTCTTATCCTTGTCTAGATGACCTCATTCAATAAAAGGTTATTCAAAAAGAATAAATGGTATACCTCATTGAGTCTATATGGGATTCCAAATTAAATATCTACATTTTTAAGGAAAGTATTAAAAAATTCAATGATTTTAAATCAATAGGAGGTGATGCTCTCCTTGAAGTAATGGGAGGAATAGAGAAATTGAACAACATATGCATTGATGATGATGGGAAAGTGGTTTATGAGGAAATAATTGTCAATCAATTCAAAAATAATATTAAATAAATTATGACTCCCAAATTTGAATTCAATTATGGATCAATTTAGAAGTTGATCAAATATCAAAATTATTTGGATAACCTTAAAACAGTGCTAAAGAAACTTCAAGGAATAACTCAAAAGATGTTAGATCTATATTATGATTTAGAGATAACTTATACATATTTATATGGATTAGAAGAATAAAAATTACTTGAAATACTATAAAATTTTGATGAATATCAAAATAATAAGCCATAATTGGATGAAGAGAAGATCCAGATTATCCTTAGTGAAGAAGAACATGAATACTTTGTCTTCAAATTTTGACTAGTTTCCTATTTTACGTTTCTGAGTCATTCTTATAAATTTCATTTGCATATTTTTATAATAATAAATTTCACATTGTATGTTTCCTTTATAATTCTCAAGTCATGCAAATTTGATAACACATTTTTGCAAGTTGTACAATTTTTCTATTATACATTTTCAAGTTGTGCAAAAACACCAATGCATTTTTGCAAGTTGTGTAATTTACCTAATGTGTTTTTGCAAGGTTTTAAGATGTGAAAATTTGCTATTATATTTTTACAAGCTTATAAAAGGAAAAAAATTGGTTATGTAGTGTAACCACCTATTTCAACCTATAAATACAAGTTAAAGACTCATTTGTAGAGGTTCTTAATAAATAAAAATTTCTAGCAAAACAAAGAAAGGGGAGATTTTATTTGTAACTCCAAAAAATAAATATAAGGAGACATTTTACAAAATTTGTGTTTGAAATATCTTCATGTATAATGTATATATATACATCCACCCACACACACACATATACATGTGTGTGTGTGTGTGTGTGTGTGTGTGTGTGTGTGTGTGTGTGTGTGTTTATTTATTTTATTCTTTTGAAATTTTTTTGAGATTATAGTTAAATAATTAAAAATACAAGGATTTTAATGTAGAATTTCTTCTTTGAATCTACATTCTTAATTTCTAAAATTAGTGAAACTTTTGTGGGGTGAAAGTTTTAATTTTTACAAGGAAATATGAGATAGTTATCATATTATTGCTATTAATAATATATATAAATTTTGGTGTAGGTTGTATATTCTTATGAACTTGTAATGTCTTTCCTACCCATTAAATAAAGATAGTTTCCTTCTAGTGCAATAATATTCCTTTTTGACATTTATAGTAATTTTTTAAATTTATCCCATTGGAATTGTTATTCTCATATATTCCTTTCTTTTGTTTCTTTCTTTTCATATTCTCTTTCTATCACCTTTTTGTACTTTATGGTTAAAATTACTACCCCACTAAAAACCATTTTTACTATAAATAGTCTCCTTTACCACATCATTTTTTAGTTTTCAAAAAGGTAGCTCCATTTGATATTAGGAGAGGAACTTTGTCTTGTGACTGTTGACTTAAAATATCAATTTATCCTCTTAAAAAAATTTAATGGTAATAGTTTTTGGCACCCACCATGGGGCATTATTATACAACTTCTGTGCACCCCACATTCTAAGATTTTTGTCCATATGAATTTGTCATCAACTCAAGGACCACTCTATTAACTTGAAATAGATTTGGAATAGTTTGCACAATTGGATATTATTTCACACATCAGACATCTTACTTTTTATTCTATTAAAGTTTTTATAGCTCAATTTCAAATTATTCTAGTAATTTTGAATCAAGAATTATGTCTTCATAAAGAGAAGAAATAATTATTGCAAGTAGGGAAGCTTGTAGACATCAATATTGTGTCAACCCCCCCTTGGTCCCTTTCTAAACATTAATAGTCCTAACCCACACTTGAACCCCTTTCACCTTGGACACCTCACATGACACCTCGCCTAGACACCTCACCCTAAGACCATTTCTTACCCTATGAGTCACCCTAAGACTAAGTCATCCAAATCCTAACTACCTAAGACCTATTCTAACTCTCTAACTAACTCTTGTGCCTAATATACATGTCTTTTGACTATTCTCCAATGGCAAATGCACTTGGCAGATGGAAAATAGGCAAAGGGCTAAAAATAGCCTTTTTACCCATTCTCTAGCTGCCGACATTGATCAATTGTCAGCCGACGCTGGTGGTATTGCCGACATCAGTTACTTAACCTAAACTCTAACATTGATCTATCTCTCTAGCCCCTAGACTCTTGGATAGGGATGTGCACACTCTAAGACCAAACATCAGAATTCAACTATCACTTCCCTGGCTCCAGAAACTCTACACAAGTCACTCTGAATTGAATTGAAACATTGTACGAGGACCTTGACATCAGCCATAATAGGAATAAGTATTCTAACACCTCTGGTTCTCCATCAAGTAGAGCTAAGTATTTTGCTATCTCATTTTAGTAATTTAGAATACATTGGTAATTGTTTTTATTTACTATTTCTAAATACTATCAACCAAACCTGACTTCTTCTATAGAAAGGTTGAAAAGCCTTCCTCTTATTCTTATCCTCATCTCACACCTACCCTCTACCTTTGTCCTTCCTCAGACCCTATTCACTTCCCTACAACCCTGCATAAACCTTTAAATCCCCACAGAGTCTTCTCTCAACCACAGAGATAACCTATAACCCGTCTAAGGCCCATTTCCCCTACCAACATTGATAGCCTAACTAACGTCAGCAACATTGACCAACCAACCTCGGTAGAACTATCAACATCGGTGACTGTGAAAGACTGACTACAGAGATCAGGTACATGTTATCTATTTCTCTCTTTCTTTAAGTCATTATCATCTCTTTTTATACAACACTCCTTTCATCAAATAGTGGAATGTCATCCCTTATGAAGATTTACGCTTTCAGGATTGAGCATATAGCTTGGTAGTCCACCATATCTTTATCTAACATTCTCTTTATTTGAGTTTCTTTCTCTCTACAGGTGTTTCCTCCACAGCCAAAGAGGAGCTCCTACAATGCTTGGATACGGTGCACAACTTAATCCAGGTAACGTACAAACCCTTGACCTTTAACCTTAGTTTCTTCTTCCTCTGAATGTAATTAGCAAAAATGTAGAGAAACATTCTGGCACGCCCAGTGGGACCCTTGGAGTTTTCCTTGGGTTCATTCTTCTAAAAAGCAAACTTTCATATAGATGCATTAGGAAAATTTTCTCTTCTTGCATCCCTTCTTCTATTTCTTTATTTTGAAAAGAAACCTTTAGCACAAGTTAAAAAGAACATCTTTCTTTTTCTTCTTGTCATTTTTTTATCTACATCTTAGAGTATTGAAAATTCATACTCTTAACCTCTCTAAATTGTTTGCATTTGAACAAACATATTTCCATTTGGGTTAAAAAACTATTGCATTTCATTCCTACTTGAATGCATATTTAGCTCATTTAGTAATTAAAAGCATTATGAATAAATCATAGTGCATAAATTTTATACAACCAGACCACATTCACATCAAATCAAACACCTAAACATACCTAAGACAAGGCCCATCTAGGATTTCATCACCTAGCAGATACCTTACCCTTCCTGGCGATCCTACTTGGATTTCACCACCAAGAGGAGGACCCACTCTATTCTCTGGCAGAGTATAAACTATAGGAAAAGTATATATTGGCTAAGTGGCCTAGCTCGACTCTAGGTTCGTGAAGTGAAGGGAGCAAGCCCTAGCACTAGGCCATGTACTAAACCTAACATAGATTTTTGAGCACCAAAACATAACCTGAAACCAGCCATAGATTGCCTCTTTAGGACCTGTTCTAAAAGCCCAATTTCCAAAAAAATTCTTCTAAGGCATAAGCCACCACGACTCTAAAATTTATTCTTAGGAATTTAACATTTTAGAGGTTGCTTGCCAAATCACCTTTTTTGCTATTTTTATTTGGTTGTTTGAGCTAATAAGGTCGCATCATTCTGAGGTCTAAAACAACTCAGGATTTCTTTTTCTTCCAAAAACTTTCAATTTTTTGAGTTTCTAGAATTACACAAAAACTGACATTAGTTTTTCCACCGACGTCGGCAACCTATCTTCACTGGCATCGATTTTTCCACTGACATCGGAAACATATCCTCACCGACATCAATTTTTCCACTGACGTCGATCACTGTCAACAAATTTTCTTTCCAAACAGCAAGCTTAAAACCTGACTTTCTTGCTGTCAAGCACAACTTCTAGTTTTTTTGAAACTAAAATACATAGTTTCTAGAACCTAAACCCTTTTTGCCTTGGATGGTTTTGACATGCAGTCAAGCCAAATCTCTTGTTGACCATGCAAGGCAACAGCCACTCCACCTTCACCTTTTATACCAAGTCATCTAATGGAGCATACTTCAGACACTGAGCATACTCCTATCCAACTTACCCCCAAACCTCCAATTGTTCTCGAAGGGGATCAAGACTTTGAGAGATTCCTTGACCTCAACGTCAAAGCTCTCCAACATTATCTTGCTAGAAGCCAAACATGAGATCCTTCAGGTAACCCTATTTATGGGATGCCAACTTCTCTAGTTGAAGTGGCAATGATATCAACAGCATCCACTACCCAACCCATGATAACTCAGGCTATTACCTTGACCAGTAACCAAACTATGGCCAATGTTCATGATTTGGCCTCCCCTTCTATTTCTAGACCTACCTCCATTGGGGTTTCCATACCCCCTCAACCACAAACAATTCAACTAAGTTTGACACTTTTTCAGAACTTGATTGTCTCTACCCCACACACTCTTGTGCCTATAAACATGGGAGTGACCACCTACCCTCTAACTAGTGTCGCCACCACTCAACCACCCTTGGCGGCATCTAGTTAAGTTGTGCCCTCCAACTTCATGGCATAAGCCCCCTTGGCCTCAACATCAGTCCATATGAAGAACTACCAATATGTTGCATCTACACAAATGCAACCAAGTACATCATACACCCCTCTTAACACCTTCTAAGTACCCTATCACTTAGGGGGTGCCCCTCTTGTCAATCCATCTACTGATCTAATAAAGATGCTGATGGATAAGATGTCCAACCTTGAGACATCTATTTTTGGTTCGAAGAATGTTCTTTCATTTGAACAAATCTACAACGAACCCATCCACCCTTCGATGCCTATTCGACCATACCCTAGCCAGTGGGAACTTCCAAAATTTACTCACTTTCAGGGTAAAGAGGACCCACAACAACATCTACGAGCATTTAGACATGTTGCTACCTTATAACACACGATGATGTGTTATTACTTCACACATTTCCCATGTCACTTTTTGGCGCTACCCTTGACTGGTATAGCTCTATTACCAGTCATTCTCTCTTTTCTTTTACTCAACTATTTCTTGACCACTTATCAATCAACATCACTAAGAAGGTCTCCATCACAGACCTATATTCTATTAGAGAATTTGATGATGAGTCAATAGCTAACTTCATTGCCCATTGGAGAGGTTTGATCAACCAACTCTCCTTTTCACTACCTCAACCTGAGCTCATTGAGCTCTTTTCAAGAGCATGTGCCAAGCACATCTCATCCACTTTGCAGGTTCAAGCTTTCCACACATTTGATGAAGCTTTCACCATGGCTCGAAAGCTTGAACTCTGCGCAGTTGAAGAAGATAAGGTCAAATTGCAAAATAAAAATACCAACACAAAATCCAATGACCCTTCATCTTCCAGATCTTCTTCTTCCCACTCCAATTCCAAGGGATCGGCAAATTCTATGGTACTTAGGTCATCATCCTCTACCACAACCAACCAATCTAAGCCCTCCACATTAGAATACATCATAAGACAATTTCAATAATGGTATATACAGTGTCAATACACTCCAATAGGAGAATCATACGCTTCCGTGTTGGATAAATTAATGAAGCAGGGAATCCTCAACCTCCCTCAAATTTGACCACCCCAATTTGACCCCTCAAAAGCCATCCCTTCATGGTATAGAGAAAATGACTTTTGTAACTATCATCGTGTCAAGGGTCATGACACAGACAATTGCAAAACCTTCAAAAACATTGTTCAAGACATGTTAGACAAAGGGGATCTTGTTTTGGATAACTCAAATGCACCAGCTAACCAAAACATAGATATCTTTAGGCAACCATTTCCTAACCATCCCCCAAGTCAGAACAATGTTCAGACCATCGCCGATGACCTTTAAGAGCATAATATACGCATGATCGACATGGTTTCACCTTTTATTCCTAACCAAGCTCTCCCACAGTTTGAAGAGGTTAGTCAACCTATTTCTCCACCATGGGTAGAAGAGCCTATTTTACCCATATCACCCCCACAACATCAAACACTTCCTCTACCCATTCTCTTACCTCGTGAGGAACCTGTATCACCCGTTCCTCTTGCCCCCAACTTCCCTCTTCTTCTACCATTGGAAGAGGTAACCATTCATACCCCACACCCTCATGTAGGAGGGGCCCTTATCCCTCTACTTCATCCTTTAAAGGAGCCTTCCTCTCTTATTTGTCCTCTACCGATGGAGGATAGTCCTCCATCCACCCCCCTTTCACATGAAGGAGAGTCTACTTTGACCTCTCCCATATTGGAGGATGTTTTGATGATACCAACACTGGCTGCCTTGCCTTCATCCTTCTTATCATCAATGGGGGATCATACTTTCCCCATTCCTTGACCACACGTGGAAGCCATGATCATCCCTATGCTCTATCCCCTTGAAGATCCAAATTCTCCAATCTCTTCTCCACTAAGAGAGGAACTTGCCACCTCACCCACTTCAGTCGAAGAAGATCCAGTGACAGTTTTCTCTTAACTTTGGCCCATGATTGCTGCATCTAATACATTTCCACTCTCACAATCACCCAAATCCTCCAAATGACCAACTATAAAGCATCACGCAACTTCACCTAAACCCTTCTCAAAATTGGCAGAAAACTTAGGATTTCTCCACTCGAGGAACTTAAAACATGAGGCGCTATGGGAGTGACTTAAGGCTCCTTATCTTATGCATTCCATTTCACCTTTTATTTCCAATCCTTTTGTGACAACTTACCCCAAAATCTCTAACAAGGATCGTGCTTCCACTTCTAAAACATCAAAAGCTCAATCTTCCATATATGAACCTAAACCCTCACAGGCATCTATCATGCCGAAATAGATTAAATATCTTAGTATTTGCCCTATATCAAACCTCACTCACCCACAAGTGAAGGTATATTTGAACCTCACCCTACACAATAGTGGTCTTCACACCCTACAAAAGAAGGCTACTAAACCATGTCAGAGAACTCCTCCCCCACCTTCACCATTACCCTCTATTTTGGGTCCACAACCTTCTACCTTAATAGGAGTGCTCCCTACTCCAACACCTAATAAAAACAAATTGCCTCCATTGCTCCCTTTACCCATCAAACATATATTTCCTCTAAAAAATTTAGCACCTCTCACCAAGAAAGTGCCATCTACACGTATAACCACACCACCAACCAAAAAGGTGGTACAAAATACTCCCCCTACAACTCCTAAATAGAAGTTGTCAACCCCTACTACAATAAAGAGTGCAGACCTATTTATGAGTTCCTATGCTTCATTGTTATGCCAATTATTGTAGTCTTTTAGCATTGTCCTCCTACCCATTAAACCATATCAACCTCTCAGACCAAAACCATCTTGGTTCGATGACACTCAAATTTGCTGGTATCATTACACACCTAGACATGATACTGAGCATTGTTGTGCCCTTAAGGTTGTCATTCACCAACACTTGGAAAAGGACACCCTTCCCATTGCACATTCTCTTGACCACTTTTGTGATAGACCACTAACACCATCCCATGTTTCTCAAACCTCCTCACCTAAATTAGGATCTCAACACAAGACTATGGTCCCTTTACCACCTTCTCCCCCTTTATTCAAAATTAACACTATTAATGTGGCCACCAGGTCCCAAACTCTAAAGGATAAAGGAAAAGAGTAGGCTTCTACACCTTGGACATATCTATTTGTCAAGCCCTCTCAACCACCAAAACCCAAGATTTATGTCTTGGGTACATCTTGACCAACATCTCTAGGGGAAATTCCTCCTAACCTCTCTAGTTTACATGACATTTGGTATAAATGACATGTTAAATACTTAACATATTCTATCATGCCTCCTAATCTCTCTAGCAATGGACGGTGGGCTTGTATCAAGAGTATTACTCAATACACCATGTTAGGGGGTCTTCTCTACAAAATGAGGCTTACACAGCCTCCTTCTCTGATGCCTAACCACCACTGAAACATCTCATGTCATCAAACAAGTCCATGATGAGATTTGTGGGGGACATTTCAGTGGTAACTCAGTTGCAAAGCACATTCTCCGCTTGGGCTATTATTGGCCCACTCTTAACCAAGACTGCAATAATTATGTTCAGTGTTGTATCAAATGCCAGCAACATGCTAACCAACTTCACGTCCAACATCGACCAAAACCTACCTAAAACAAAAATTCTAAAGAGTGAGATTTCAAAATTGGGGATCTCATCCATAAAGAAAACCAACACGTGACCAATATGGAAAGAAGCAAATGGGGCAAGTTTTCTCCTAATTGGCTCAGACCTTACATAATAATGCATAAGTATGGATCAGGCACTTATCATCTATTTTCTCTCAAAGGCCAACTAGAACCTGAGCCTCTTAATGCCTTACATCTTCAACCATTTTATTGTTAATCAAGTAAATCATTCACTTGATGTTTAACTTGAGCTCATCCCTTGAGCAACCCCCGTCATCCTCATTCCTATTCCTTTCAACCTTTTTTTTCCACAAACATTAGTTAACCCTTTTTTAAGCATTAATGCTTTATCCTAATAAAAGGGAACCCCTCAACCTCTATAGTATAATCCATGACTAAAAGTCTAGTCAAAAACAAAAAACATAAAATTGGGATGCCTAACCAAAGGTCATAAACTATAAATGTAGACTACTCCCTTGAAGGACAGCTGCATCATTGCTATAATTAATAGACTACTCCCTTGAAGGACAACTATTTAAAGACATCCAAGCATATAAAGCAGAATATAGACCACTCCCTCGAAGGATGGCTATGCCCAAATTTTGCTACCACAGCTTCATCATGACCATAAAACAAAACAACATCCCCAAGTAGACTTCCTGCATTGATCAGTCTACCAAAAAAAAATGATTGACACACTATTAAGTCATGGACTTGTCTATAGTCATTCTCAGGGTCACCTATAAAAGGGGCAAAGTTATCTCTGCTAAAAAGGGTTACACTATCCTCACATAATCATACCTGTCACCCCAACATACTCAAGGGATTTTAAGCTCCCTTAATGTCAAGTGATTTGAATACTTCTCTAACACAAACTAATGGTCAACGACATAATGCATGAACGGGGCTTTTGTTTTCGAAAACCTTATCTATACTATCATTAAGGTCCTTGTCAATGAAAGAGCAATGTGTCTTTCACTTCTTATACATCTTCGTCACATACAAACCAAACCAAACCCAACCAAACCAAATACAACCCAAACATTTTCAAACCACTAACATAACATCATAATTTATTAAATACAAATACCGATTTGTGTTATATAAATTATCATAGCCCATTCACACTAGTTTTTATGGAAAACAATACACATGGAAACTATCAACCAAACACAATTTATGTCAAGCATATACCATCACTAATATGGAAACTTGCTGAAGCATAAATAATTACATTTCATTTTTAGCATACACCATCACTATTATGGAAAATTGCTAGGGATGAAAAACCACATAACCAATGTTATAGAATACACCATCACATAATGTGGAAAACGCTGTAACATCATCATACATTCATTTCATTGTTAGCATACACCATCACCAATATGGAAAATTGCTAGGCATGAAAAATCACATAACCAATGTTACAAAATACACCATCACATAATATGGAAAAGGCTGTAATATCCTCATACACTTACCATTTCAAGCATGAACCATCACACATATGGGAAATGGTAACAATACTAACCTGACCAATACAACTATCAACCACTTTGACTCGTCTTCCCTTTTAAGGAGAACTACATTGGCTTGAGGCCCTTAAAATAGGGGCTATGTAGGCAACACTCAGCTGGCATGAGGTTAGATCGGCCATTCATTCATTCATCTACCTGATAGACCAACCATATAACCTTTAACCATGACTTAACCTAGTCACATTCAATCCATAACCTATCCTCTTCTTCTCTTTTGGGGAGAACTACATTGGCCTGAGGCCCTTAAAAATAGGGGCTATGTAGGCAACACTCAGTTGACATGGAGTCTTTTGGGGTTAGCTCAGCCATTCACCCGTTCATCTCCCTAAAGATGTCAGCCATTCATTCATTCATCTACTTGATGGAAAAACCATATAACCTTTAATCATGACTTAACCTAGTCCAAAATCATAACCAAATAACCAGCCCTGACACTGCAGAAGTCACCTTTGAATTCTCATGGGGCACACTGGAGATCACATACATCTCCCTAACCACAACAAACAACCCTTGAGATCACTTATATCTCAACCCGACTCGACCAACGACCTTGGAGATCACGACTATCTCCTCCAACCATGACCACTTTCAAGACAACTTTGCCTTAGTTGTTTTGATTGCATATATGCTACCTCATGAATAGTTAGCAAATTGTATGCACCCCACATTACAACCCTCACACTTATTATCAGATCTCGCCCAAATTGATCCCCAATATTTGTGACATTTTCATGTTTTCCAAGAGCACTTTCTAGCCTAGATACTTGGAACACAATGACCATTGGAGCTATAGCTTTGATCGTTTAACCCAATTAGCTACCACTAATAAGCTGGGGACTAGTTATTTTGATTTTAGCACTCCTCAACCTTGCCTGTGACAATTTGACCTACCTATCATGTGAAGTGGTATACACGCAATCTCAACTATTGTAGCATTCACACTCAAACTTCACCTTACCCATCCACTGCCTATCAAATTGACAACTGATTTCAGATTGCCTTCTCTCGATTCCCACTTTGAGGGGGAATACCTCATCACCATACCTAGGGCAACCTACACCTTAGCCCATACCTGGGGCAACTTACTCCTATTTTTGTCTTGCAGTTTGTCAGAACAACCATTAAGACAAAAAGGGGAAAATGTAGACACAAATATTGTGTCAACCCCACCTTGGTCCCTTTCTAAAAATTAATAGTCCTAACCCACACTTGAACCCCTTTCACCTTGGACACCTCGCCTAGACACCTTGCCTAGACACCTCACCCTAAGACTATTTCTTACCCTATGAGTCACCCTAAGACTAAGTCATCCAAATCCTAACTACCTAAGACCTATTCCAACTCTCTAACTAACTCTCATGCCTAATAAACCCATCTTTTGACCATTCTCCAATGGCAAATGCACTTGGCAGATGGAGAACGGGTAAAGGGATAAAAATAGCCCTTTTACCCATTTTCTAGCCATCGACATCGGTTAATTATTGGCTGATGCTGGTGGTATCACTGACATCGGTTAATTAACCTGATCTCTAACATCGAGCTATCTCTCTAACCCCTAGACTCTTGGACAGGGACGTGCACACTTTGAGACCAAACATCAAAATTCAACTATCACTTCCCTGGCTCTAGAAACTCTACACAAGTCACTCTAAATTAGATTGAAATGTTGTACGAGGACCTCGACATTAGCCACAATAGGAATAAGCATTTTAACACCTCTTGTTCTCCATCAAGCAGAGCTAAATATTCTTCTGTCTCATTTCAGTAATTTAGAATACATTGGTAATTAGTTTCTATTTACTATTTCTAAATACTATCAACTAGACCCGACTTCTTTCGTAAAAAGGCTAAAAAGCCTTCCTCTTATTCTTATCCTCATCTCACACCTACCCTCTACCTTTGTCCTTTTTCAGACCCTATTTACTTCCCTATAACCCTACACAAACCTTTAAATCCCCACAAAGTCTTCTCTTGACCACAGAGATAACCTATAACCTGTCCAAGGCCCATTTCCCCTACCAACATCGATAGCCTAACCGACATCGGCAACATTGACCGACCAACCTTGACAGAACTACTGATGTCGGTGACTATGACAAATTGATTGCAAAGATTAGGTACGCATTATATATTTCTCTCTTTCTTTAAGTCATTATCATCTCTTTTTATACAACACTCTTTTCATCAAATAGTGGACTGTCATCCCTTACAGAGCTTTACACTTTCGGGACTGAGCATATAGCTTGGTAGTCCACCATATCTTTATCTAACATTCTCTTTATTTGAGTTTCTTTCTCTCTATAGGTGTTTCCTCCACAGCCAAAGAGGAGCTCCTACAATGCTTGGATACGATGTGCAACTTAATCTGAGTAACGTACAAACCCCTGACCTTTAACCTTAGTTTCTTCTTCCTCTAAATGTAATTATCAAAAAAGTAGAGAAACATTATGGCAGATGGAGAATGGGCAAAGGGCTAAAAATAGCCCTTTTACCCATTCTCTAGCCACCAACGTCGGTCAACTATCAGCTGACGTCAGTGGTATCATCGACGTCGGTTACTTAACCCAAGCTCTAACATTGAGCTATCTCTCTAGCCCCTGGAGTCTTGGATAGGGATGTGCACACTCAGAGACCAAACATCAGAATTCAACTATCATTTCCCTGGCTCTAGAAACTCTATACAAGTCACTCTGGATTGGATTGAAACATTGTATGAGGACCTTGACATCAGCCACAATAGGAATAAGTGTTCTAACACCTCTGGTTCTCCATCAAGCAGAGCTAAGTATTCTTCTGACTCATTTTAGTAATTTAGAATATATTGGTAATTAGTTTCTATTTACTATTTCTAAATACTATCAACCAGACCTGACTTCTTTTGTAGAAAGGCTGAAAAGCCTTCCTCTTATTCTTATCCTCATCTCACACCTACCCTCTACTTTTGTCCTTCCTCAAACCCTATTCACTTCCCTGCAACCTTGCACAAACCTTTAAATCCCCACAAAGTCTTCTCTTGACCATAGAGATAACATGTAACCCGTCCAAGGCCCATTTCCCCTACCAACATCGGCAGCCTAACCGACATCGACAACATTGACCAACTGACCTTGGTAGAACTATCAATGTCGATGATTGTGACAGACTAACTATAGAGATTAGGTACCCGTTATCTATTTCTCTTTCTTTAAGTCATTATCATCTCTTTTTATACAACACTCTTTTCATCAAATAGTGGACTATCATCCCTTATGGAGCTTTACACTTTCGGGACTGAGCATATAGCTTGGCATTCCACCATATCTTTATCTAAAATTCTCTTTGTTTGAGTTTCTTTCTCTCTACAGGTGTTTCCTCCATATCCAAAGAGGAGCTCCTACAATGCTTGGATATGGTGCGCAACTTAATTTGGGTAACGTACAAAACCCTGACCTTTAACCTTAGTTTCTTCTTCCTCTGAATGTAATTAGCAAAAACGTAGAGAAACAAAGCCAATAGATCTTGATAAGTAGCTTAAAATAAATAGATTTCATTCATGACCATTTCATCTATTAAAGACCATGATCATCAACTTGGTTTAAACTAGACAAAATTTATAAAATAAAACATTGCTTCAAGTCTTATAAAACTAACTGGGATAAAAAAACATGTTATGTTCAATTCAGTATTATCACCATAGTTATAAACATAGAATAAGACCATGCTGACATTGTTTGAAGAAACACTAAAATTGTTTCAAGAAGGAAAGTGATATGACAAACATAAAGATCAGTTCATATAGCTACTCAAAAACTTTATGAAACAATATTCTAATGACCATTCAAGTAGTCCAAGCACTAGTACTTCTTCTAAATCTTGATTGGTTAAGTGAGATGCAAGAAGACATTTTTTCATATTTGAGAGAATTTTCATGGGATAATAGAACTATTTGATTTCAATTTCATAAAGTTGATGAAGTATTAGATTAAGAATATGCTGTCATTTTGGCACAAAGAGCTAAAACACTAGTTTTACAAAGAGTTCAACAAAGGGGACTAGCTAGGAAAAAAATTCATTTCAAACTAGTTCCTCATCAGTAGTAATCCTTAAAAATTGGTAGAAAGAAGATTCACCAAAGACAATAAATCAAAGGGCAAAATTGATCCTTTTTATCAACTACAAAAAACTTATGATTTCAATTTGAATCCTGAACCAAAAATTAGTTAGTCTTCCCATGACTCTAAAAAAAGATAAATAGACACATGGAGAAACAATCATCAGTAAAGCACATATTTTACCAAGTTTTATTATCACATTAAAATAATCTTTCCAACCATGTCTCCACCATGGAGTAACATAATTGGTCTATTGGCTTTGGTACAATTACATGAACTTTTAAAAGGTTCATGAAATAATTTTTCAAAATTATTAGGTGATGGTAAGTAGCATCCAGATGAAAATATTATTACTTTATCTATAACATGTGGAATTCTTAGATCTGAACATTAATATATTGTAGTAAGGCTATTCATTGAAAATTTCCAAAATGGAGTTGTAGATTGGTTTTATTGCCTTCCTCCAAGAGAAATAAATATTTTTAATGATATGAAAATTAAGTTTGAAAATATTTTTAAACTGACTAAAGATGCACATGCATTATTTTATAAACTCACTTAGATGAATAAAGAAGCTTACAAACCTATGAGATATTTCATAGATAAATTTAATAATTTATTTCATAAAATACTAGCAACTGCTAGGCTGGTAGATGAGAACTAGAAATGCTTCTTTATCAATTCTCAATTTTCAATAGTGAGTTAGCAGTTGACAAGAGCTAGAGTAGCTTATTTGAATGTATCTTAGATGTTAGACATTGACAATGAAGATGATATGATAATGGTTGTAAAACTAAAAATGGAACCATCGAAAGGCAAGACATAAAATTCAGGACAATCTTCAACCAAACAACTTTTACAAAAAATGGTTAATGATATAATAATTTTGAAGAATAAACTACCTCAAAAAACCATAACTAATACTTATCAAGGCATTCCAAAAAGAATATATGTTCCTTTTCAAGATAATCATCCTCGATTACAGTATCCTTAACAAAAACATACCTTGGAAGCTCTTCCACAAAAAAATATAAATACACATGTGAATTTAATTTTATAAATGAAATAAATATTTGGGTATGAATAAATTGAAGAAGAAAATGAATAATAAAACACATATCCTCAAGAATATGAAATTGAAGAACCTAGTGGTGAATCTACAAATGTGTTCCTATAATATAATTCAGATGAAGATGATTATGAGAATAATGTTAGAGACATGAATACTCAGTCATTTTTAGTCTTCATAAGAGCTCATAATCATAAAAAGTAACAAAATGATGGACAAAAAGAATCTATGAAAGTCATTCTTCTACAAGGAACACTACCTCTTATTTAGATGAAGGGAAAAAAGCCAATGGCTAGAACATGTGAGTCCTCCCCAACTACTACTATTGGTTATTCAAATAATACTCCTCCTATCAATAGTAATGATAATTTATCTTAGCCTATAGAATGTTCTTCCTTTGTTAGCCTACCTACTTTTGATGTAATTGAACATGTCAATAAAACTAAAATTTAGATGTCACAAGCTAAATACTTGAGAGCATATCCAGACCAAAAGAAGGCCAACATCAAAGGAATATTATCCACACTTCCTTCTTCCAATCTAGTAAAATCCATGGTTGTAGTAACTTCTAAGTCCAATAAAGTTGATCTTTTTTACATTTCCTTATTTTGTAAAGGATGCAAAGTTAGTAATTGCATAATTGACACAAGAGCATCTAATAATGTAATGCCTACCAAAGTTGCCTAGGCCCTTGGTCTAACTTATACAAATAATTTTGACCATTGTTACTCAATGGAATCTAAAAAAATTCCCTTGTTGGCCAAATTAAACACACATAAGTTAACATCTTTTCTTTAGAAGAGGATTAAGATTAACATGTTAGTAGTTGATATCCCAACAACTCATTGTATTCTCTTAGGGAGAAACTTATATAAAAAAATTGGTGGTGAAATTTACTTAGACTTGTCACATGCAATGATCCCAATCAAAGGAGTGAAATAATGCCTTAAACCAAAATTGAAAATGAAATAAATAGTGCAAAAAATGGATGATACCAGGGTAGATACCTTTTATGAAGATGTAGATATAGGAAATTATTATTTGATGTTAGAGAAAGATTTAGATATTCCTAAAATCATGGAAATCAATCCTAATGAGGTCTATAAATTATAATTTGATGGTAGTTTCTCTTGAATAATATTTGGTGTAATAATCTATTATTACTTCCACAATACACCCCTTTTTCAAGTTGAAAATAGGTTCCCTCTTTTTTTTTGGATGATCTAAATGTTACTACATGTGGTATAAAGGAACCTTTCAAGTTTGAGAGTTTGCTTAGGAGTGGGCTCTTACATCTTTATGAATGGTTAAATCTAATAAGTATTTGTGCTTACTATAGGCTTTATGGCTAAATTTTAAGTTAATAATTTTTTAATTACAAACTTGGGATATTAAATCAATTTCCACATGCAAGGTTTTGATTTATTTTATTATTTGAATAGCCCATCTATCTTTATCCTTTTAGGGAAGAATTGATTTCTAGGTCATGCTAAGCTCAACTTAATTGAACCCTTATCTATTGAACTTGAGTCCCTCAAGATTGAGTCACTTGAGTCAAACTCTACCAAGCTCCTAGTATATTGAATCAAATCAAGTGAGATTAAAATATGATAATTCCAAACCACTTAAGTTAATTTGACCATATCTACAAAATCTAAAATCAATGCCTTAGCTATTTTTTATTTGTTTCAATCTAGGGCTTAAGTCTTTCAATTCCCCCCAGACCTTTCCACGTGTTGTTATTGAATCATTTCAAAGTTCTGAGCCAATTCTAAGAAGTTTCTAAGTCTTTTTATTTCCCCTAGGTCTTAATATCCTTCCACATGGCATGATCCCAGTAACTTAGGCTAATGAAGACTTAGTCAAAAGGCTTAATAGTTATGTGGCCTTGATGACCTTAGAAGTCACCACATGGTAATTTATTAGGATCTTAGGAACATATAAAATAAATAGCCTAAAGGCTTCGATCCCCAATGCCCCAAGAGGTTTTCATGTGGTGATTTATTGAGAGACCTAAAACTCAAATTGATAGAAGACTCTGGCAATGGGCTAATATTTTTGTGGCCTTAAGGACCTAAGAAGTTTATATATGGAAAATTTTTGGGAGCCTGAGACCACAAAGACTAAAGTGATTATATCAGTGAGGTCACAGGTCTAGTTCACTAAGAGGGTACCACATACCATCATTTTGTGCACCTAGACTAAAGACCTACTATTGACCAAATTTGACTTTTAGGTCAAACTAGGGAACCCCTAGGTAAAAAATTGTTATTAAGGTGTTTTAGGGGCCTAATACATATGTAATAAGGTGTTTTATAAGATAAATTATGTCATTTAATGTTATACTAACCTTGGTCCTTAGTCATTTTAGTCCTTATATCATTCTTGGGTCATTTTGAGGTCAAAAAGGGTGCATTTAATGACTTGTACAGATTTATTGGGAAGTGTTAAGGTTATAAAATGTGATGTCACATCCCATGTTTCCATATAAGTCTTAATTAATTGACATAAATAAAAAGTGGCAGGTTCATTAGAAGAAAAGGTAGATTTCTTAAGGAAAAGAAGTTTGGCACTTGTACAACTATTTGGGAAGTGTGCCACATGGGAAAAGATCATGGTATGTCTCTTTAGCTTTCCCAAGCTAATTACCACATTTGGTTTTCTCTAAAAGTATAATTGTTTTACCAAAACTAATCTACTCATTTTTTAGTCCTCTTGGCAAGTAGAAGTGACCTTCAGGTTTGTGCTTAGTATGAACAACTCAAGAGGTTTCAGATCAAATGCCTTGGGTAGGTTAAATTAAACTAATATACCTTAATTTAAATATAATAATTTATAATAATGGTGTCTTGTGCTTCATGAACCATCCTCATGAAGTTGAATATACTTTTCTACTTGCTATTTCATGTACCCTATAGGTTTTGACTTGGTTTGAGAAATTACATAAAAAAATTTATTAAGTTTGATTATATATTATTTTTAACTCCTAATAATATTATTCCCATGATTTATTTCAAGTTTCATAAATTTTTTATATGCTAATCATCTTGATTTGTAAAAGGAAGCATCATTCTATGTTACAAGCAGCTTTTCCTCTATTTTTAGAATCTTCATGTTTTAATCCTAATTAAAAGGTTGTGATAGGTTAATTTAAATTTATTAAATTCATTATTTTTCTATTAACCTTTAAATTTCATCTTATATGCCAAAATCTCCATGAGTTGCAATCATATGCAACACTCACATAATTCTGCCATTAATGAACATGTACAGGTGATCTCATGGATGCATTCACATTAAAGACAAGGTTTTGACCCTTATTTTAGGTGTTTTTAAATGTTAATAATTTTTTTGAGGTATGTAAATGATTTTATAACTCATTTAAAGCTAGATGATACTCATTATTCACACTTGCATTTACTACCTATAAACTTGACAATGTTCACCTACAAGATTTGTTGGAAGAGAGCAGAGGTACTTATTTATAGGTGTCACAACCAATAATGAATCCCTTATTGTATTTAAATAATGAAAAAATTATCATAACATATATTCCAAATAGGCTATACCACTAAAAAAGTTGAAACCACATTCAAAAAGGATGACTGTAGGTTTCGGGACTCTTTTCCCTAAAAATATGAAACAGAGATCCTTGGGGTTTAGTTGATATCTTTTAGCATAGTTTCAAGGACTTATCATGATTATAAATGGATAAATATTATATTACCCATATATTAAATTACCCTTTAAAATTTTAAATGGTAGATGTTAAAGGGAAGGTGGTATTTGAAAGTCCTAAAGTTACCAAATTATGACTAAATATAGGTAGTGTGATCTATAATTATGAGTCTAAGTAGACCTTTGTCACCCTGGTCACAAATTATGCATTTCCACCTTGGAATATTTTCCTAAATTATTTGAAATAATAATTTTGACTTGAAATACTATCAATACAAGATAATGGTGGTGTCATATTCCTCAAACTCACTCTCAGTTTGTATACATTGCCAAAAGTCTACCTACAGTAGGGTAAACTAACAGTAACCTAGGCAATGAGTTTTGGTGGTGTTTTCTCCTCCAAGGTGAATAAAATATTAGGAAAACAATAAATGTATTTTATACTTATTTTAAAGTCTTAAATTATCTTGACCAATCCCAAGGTCATCCCTAACACCTACAAGTGCCTTGCTAAGACAACAACATAGTATGTTATAGTTGATTATGATGTGATTATGGTCAAATATGAGGAGTTTTAACATTGATATCAATGGGGGTTGATGAAATAAATACTAAGGGTCATATATATTATTATTAATATTATTTTTTTAGGTTTTTAACTCTATGTAAACATACAAGAATCCCTTCATGTGAAACATGCACACCTACAACCAATTTTGAGTCGCTGAGATAGATAGTGACCCAAGTTAGAGTTTTGAGAGTGTTTTTTCAATTTAAAAGTAAATTAAGTTAATATAAAATACTAAGTATATTTTTAAGTTTAAATTAAACTATACACATCATGAATAGGGTTTTATAGGAGGTGTGTACGTACAGAACCCTAATAGGTAGAGTTCATAGTCAGCTAACTATAACTAGCTTTGGGAGCATTTAAAAACCCAAGTTGTTAGGATAAGAAGTATTTTAGGTGAAATAAGGATATTTTAAGATGGTAATAATATATTAAAACACCATTACAATGCCTAAATAATACAAAGTAACACCTATAGGTATGGTCCTAGCAAGAAACACAGTCAAACATGAACTCAGTCAAACTATGCAAGGTATATAGAGGGGTCGATGAAGAAGGGAAATGGAGTGACAAAAATTTTAACCCATATTATAATATAAAAATGGTATAATTAAATTATATTTATATGATATTTAATAAGTAAAGGGATTTAAGCATATCTTTAACAATCCATGGAGAGCAAACCTTGTACACAGTTTCCTTAACAAGTATGTTTTAGACTTTAATACTTTTTAAGGGTATATGCTTAGAATAAAAGGATTAAATTTTATGGAGGGAATAATTAAAACTTTATTAATACTCTAAAATATCAAATTTTCTTGGAAAAATAGGGGAAGTACCCTATATTTTGTCTCAGATAGAGATTAATTTCCCCATGCATAAACCATGTAGTCTTATTAAGTGGAGAACAAGAGATAGACTAGGAGTTAATAAAAAAATGAAACAAGGTTTGGATAGTTTCATAACACCTATACCAATCATGGAAACAAATAATATAGGAAGGAAACCAAACAAGGTTCTAAAAAGACCCAAGGTTGATGTCAAACCCATTGGGCAAGGTTTGATCTAGAGCCAGTTTGATAGAACAATGACATATCCAAATTTGGTAATGGTTTATAATATTAAAAAGTATGTTTTTTGTAAAATAATGGAGGCATTTTATATTTTTATATTTATATTAACCATTAAAAACTCATGCTAGGCTTTGAGATGTAAACAAGCCTATTAAGCAAGGATTAGGCCTAGTGCCCAAACAAGGAGTCATCCTCAGTTCTAACATGAATTAATCATCTAAAATAATTGTATCATTTTTATGGAGTCACCAAAAAAAAAAAAACAATTGGGATGAAAATAAACCATATAGGAATCCCTTTTGGGACTTTAAGCCAACCCATACCTACAATAGAGGTGAAAAAAACTTGATTGGTCATGTTTTAATGATCATATATTTCATGAAGCATTGCATGGATTCCAAAGGAGTTTGGGGAGGTTATTAGGTGTATTTAAGACCATGTTTTTGTAATTTTTTTACAATTTGGATGTGTATTTTTTATGAACAAACCTTAAGAGGTCAAACAGGTCTAAAACCTTTCAAAACCCTTGTAAGTGACTAGTTTGTGAAAAGCGAGCCAAAGATGATTTATAATGGCATATTTTTATCATGAAACCAATTTTAACTTGTATATAACTCATTAAATATACTCCCCATTATTTTTTTGTATGAACTTGTACAAATGGGGTGATAAATTGGATATTTTTGACCATTTTTTATGTTGTGAAAGTTTTAAGAGGATTCTAAAGATAAAAACAACTTTGGGATAAATACTAAGACTTTTTATAACTAAATTTTTTAAATTAATTCCTTTTAAAAACTCATAATGGACTCAATATGATATCTCATCTCAGCTAGTCAAAATTGGCATATTGGACAAGCTAGTGAGAAGTGTGAAAACTCTAAGGGAAAGTGGATTTAAGGTGTCCCTAATGATTATAAGTACATTTAATGTATATAAAATTTTAATAAACTTAATTAAGTGTATTTTAATTATAAATTTATGATAATTTTTAGGACAAATGTGCAGGGTGCATGAAATAGGAGTTTTCTGGACTGTAGATGATGATAGCTCCTTTCCAGGTAATTCTAGATGACCAAGACTAAAAAAAATGTATGGAGATGAATTTATGATTTACTTACCCTTAATACCAATCATTATATCTGTTCATAATAATTTATAATAATTTTAAACAAGGCTAATCATACAAGTAGTTTTTTTGAGCTAGAATGAGGAGTTTTATGCCACTTTTCATGAGTTTATGCCTTGAATTGACACTTGTGATTCCTAATATTACATGGTTCATCCAAAATATTTATATCATACATAATTAATTTATTTTATTTTATTTAAAATTGTCCTTGTGACCATTGGATTTATCTCTTCTCCTCTCTCTCTCAAGTTTTATAAGACCTAGCCTTTTTGGCATTGTAACTTATGCTACACCTGAGTATGGTGAAGCCCTGCTCATTTGTATACCTTTTTATAAATAATAATTATTATTTTTACCTATTACATAACTATTATTAGTGTTTTCATTTGGAATTTTGGATTTTTCATAAATGATAACTCTTTTTTCCTTAGTATGATTATTTTCATTCTATCATTTATTTGCAGTTGTAAAGCTTCTTCTTTCAAGGCATGTGAAGTGTTCTAGGAGATGTCAAGTATTGAATGAGTTAGTATATTAATTATTTCCCTTATATTCATCTTGTCTATTCCTCTTAAATTTTCACATTCATCCATAACCTCACAATGTAACATTGATGTGAGAAGATGAAGATTGGAGAAGTGTATGTTCAGTTTGTCCCTTGATTTCAAGTGTAGCATGCATATGGTTAGAAGTCATAAATATATTTGGTGTATCACCTCCCTCAAGATATTTTATTTTCATTTATCACTCTCCCTTTTCACCACCCAATTTTAGTCATAATTGTGATCCAAAGTGGTACATCAAGGGAGCTAGCCCTATCTAGAGATTCACCTCATTCCTTAGGCTACCCACAAGCCTAGAGGTGTTTTCATTGTAACAATTGGATGAGGAGAGATTTAAAATATCCTAAAAAGGTGTAAATCCAAGTGAAAATATTTTTTATCACACTTGTTTGGACTCTTAGTCTAATAATTTGAGAGATTCTTGGTGTTGTCTCTCAATAATCAGCCTTTAGAGGCATCTATCAAACAACAATAGTGACTCTGAAGATACATCATCTAGTCAATAAGCCCATGTTTCATTTTTATGATTTTTGGTAACATTTTTATTTGTGATCTTGATTTTAATGAGGTTTCATGGCTAATTTTGGTGTTGATATTTGTCTTACACAAGTTGGTGAGACATTTAAAGCTTGTGCCATTCCTTATCAATAAGAGCAAGTTCTTAATCAGCCTTAGTGTGATCCTTATTAGTCTTGTTATGATACATATCAAATTCCACATGGCCATTATCAGCCTTCTAATGATTCTTACTAGTCCTATAGTCAGCCTCCTCAATGTCTTTCTCCCTCTAATCAACCTAAACACTTCTCAACTCAATCCATTTCCACCTTCAAGAAGACACTCTTGGTATATGAGAACTACATGTTAGAGCTTGATAATCTAAGAGGATATGGTGAAGATATTCCTATTCATATTATTTATAATGTGAGATATGTATTATATTTGGTCAAAATAGAGTGGGCACTTATTTATATAATGAATTGGTAAAGGCTCACAAGTGAGATGCTTGATATAAATGGCCTAGTTGCTTCCTTAGAGGATAGGCTAGGAGTTCATGAAATGCAACCTCACCAAACCTATAAACATTCATATCCACTTCCCCAAGTTCCCTATCAACCATATTTTATCACTAATCATGATCCAAATCAAGGTTATCAAAGTCATCCTTGTCCCAATCAATAGGAAGAGAGAGTTGAAAGGAGAAACCTTATTTTTGAAGCTAATCTTGATAGGCAAATTGAGTTGGCTAATATGCATATGTAGTAGTCCATATTGGTAGAAAAATAAGTGGACTTCAATCCATCATTTCCCTCTCACATTCCATCCCTACCACCTCAAAAAGAAACTCCTAATCTTAACATTCTAAGATGGAATAAGATAGTAGAGTCATGGGGAAAGCAAGAGGATAAAAGTATTGATAAAGAGTGTGAAGTGGAGAATGGATTTGATCCTTAGTAAGTCCCTCTCAACATCCCTCAAGAAGTTTATTTCATTCCATGTCATCCCTC
Organism: Torreya grandis; assembly: GCA_037957365.1. NCBI lineage: Eukaryota > Viridiplantae > Streptophyta > Pinopsida > Cupressales > Taxaceae > Torreya > Torreya grandis. Next base: position 232,201 of record JARHVA010009688.1, read on the forward strand.
ATGTATTTTTTATTCTCATGATGATTCTTATGAACTTCAAGAGAGACTTTTTCAAGAGAACCTAGCCAAGAAAATTGAAGAGTGAGAGTCAAAGATGATATTGTTGAGTCAAGGTGTGATGGAATGTTTAGACCTAAAATAAGATCCTATGCCTAAACACACCCCATCCACCCTTCCTCAAGAGATTCATCAAGATAAATAAGATGTGAATGAAGTGTTTGTCAAGTGGAATGAATAAAATCAAGTGGTTTTAGCCCAAGATTTTCCATCTACCCTTCATCAAGATATTCTAAAAGAATCCCCTACCCTTCACTCTCAATTTGATTTTGAGTTCTATGTGCCACCTCCACCAACTAGTTCATCTTTTCCTCACCCGATCACCCTTTTCCTTGATGTAACTATGGTATGGTAACCTAAGGAGGAGTATTTGGTTTAAAAAAACCTCATGACTTCTAATTGAAGAGAGCATAACTCCTTAACAACCTCATTGGACTAAGTCATATGACTTTAAAATGCATAATCATGGAATCACAAAGAAGGAGAAACAAATGGAGGATATTTTAGACCTTGAGAACCAAATTCCTATTATGTAAATTGAGATGAAACTTGAGATACCTCAAGAGGTCCCAAATGATGAATAAGAGATGATCTCTTGCATTGAAATTTTTGATTGGGTTGATGAGGAAGAATGTTCTCCTTTTGCCAAAGAGGAAGAAATGGTCATTGATTCTTTGATCACTTTACAAGATACCATAAATGGGAAAGGATAAGATATTAATCAGCATTGTGATGATTTTTTTGAAATCATTTAATCAGGATATACTCCTCTTCAAGGAGGCTATGATCTATTCAAATATGGAGAAGGAAACTTGGCACTCAAGTAAGTATGCAAAGGAAAGATAATTTTTCAAATCTATCCTTTCAAGAAGAATATACACTTCATGATGTCATGTTTTAAGTAATAAATATGGGTTATCATCCTCTCAATCAGTTTGGAGAAACACATCAGCTCTTGAAGGATGGAACAAGCTCCTATTGGCCCCAATCTTCTAAAGGACATAAAACTACTCCTCTTGAAGCCATGCCTACTAAAGAGATACAAGTTGATCTTGAGATGAAGAGTGGATATAAGTATAAAGTATGTGAACATGTTTAAGAGGAATATATCTACATTTTATACCTATTTTAGGATGATCTACTTAAGGGTAAACCAAGTGAAGTACCAAGGAATAGGTCTAGTCTATAAAATATTCAATTCAAGGATAAACATGCTTGGCACTATGTTTCATCTCACCATGAAGATGATTCAACAAGTTTTCCTTTTGATCCTATAAGGGAGGTATGCTTAGTATTTATATGTGCATAATAGTTTGTTTTTTATTTTTCCCTAAGTGCCTTGAGTACGTGTGTGTGTGTGTGTGTGTGTGTGTGTGTGTGTGTGTGTGTGTGTCTTGTTAATTTTTTGCTTTGTTTTTGTTGGAAATATTGTCATTGATGTCAAAGGTCTAGCATTATTGGTGCTAAAGGCCCAATTGAATTTAATGTTGTTTGTAATAAATATATCTTGGCTAATATGAGTTAATATCTCTTTAATATTAAAAAATATATTTTTGGTTGCATATGAGACAAAAGAAGGGCTCATGGAGAAGTCAAAGAGCCACGGGATAAAGACAAAAGAAGGATGCGGTGCATTTTCCCATGAAGAGTCATCTTGGGGAATTCCAAGAGTCACCAAGTGAAGACAAAAGATGAAGGGTGCAATTTATCATAAAGGGACACCTTAAGGAATATGAAAAGTCACCAAGATGAAGACAAAAGAGGGAAGGACGTTTTTGGTCATGAAGGGTCACCACATGACTTTTCAAAGGCTTGAATATGAAGGGTCATACAAGTTTGGCACTATTTTCCATGAGGATTGAAGGGTCACAAAGGGGGAAGGCCAAAGGTCATTTGGAAAGCTATAAATAAAGGCTTCAGAAGCCATTTGTAATATGAGAAATAGAGGTTGTTTTGATATTGTAATATCTAGCTTAGAAGAGTAATTGTGAAGATGAATATGATTTGTATTTGTTATATTTAGCTTAGAAGAGCAAAGGTGAGAGAGAGGAAAGAGATGTTGTATTGAACTATCATTTGTTGAGATAGCAACATTGAGAGATAGGTGTGTGGTATACACAAAGGGGTTGGTGCTCCTGTGGGTTGGTGTTCACGAATAGTAGCTAGGTTGGTGCTTGACAAAGGGGTTTGGTGCTCTTATGGGTTGATTCTCATGAATAGTAGCTGGGTTGGTGCTCGGAAAAGGGTTTTGGTGCTCCTGCAATTTTGTGCTTGTGAATATTGTTTGGGTTGATGCTCATTCATATACTTGAGATTGTTATCCGTGGTTTTTCCCACATTGGGTTTCCATGTTATATCTAGTGTCTCTCTCTATCTTGTGTGGTGTTTATTGTTTGAGTTTTATTGCATATATTGAATATTTGATTAAGTGGATTTTGGTTAAAGGAAAGTTTTATTAGATATATGATATACTGATTCACCCACCCCTCTCAGTATATCCCATGCTTAACAGTTTTGTTTGTGTCCTTTGCTTTGTGTGGTTGAGGTAATTAGTGGTTTTGTCTTGATGTTAAATGTTCAAGGTTTTATTTTTTGTCTCATACTTCAAATTAATCTCTAATCCTAATGTAATGATAAGGCTATTGGTCTAGTAGTATAGTAGGCATACTACCCTATGATTCATTAATTTGTTGACCAAATTTGACTTTTAGGTCAAATTGGGGCACCCCTAGGTAAAAACCTAGTATTTAGGTGTTTTAATGGCCTAATACATATGTCATAAGGTGTTTTATAGGCTAATTAATGTCATTAAATGTTATACTAGCCTTGGCCCTTAGTCATTTTAGTCCTTATATCATTTTTGGGTCATTTTAAGGTTAAAAAGGGTGCATTTAATGACTTGTATGGTTTTATTGGGAAGTGTGAAGGTTTAAAAATGTGATGTAACATCCCATGTGTCCCTAAAAGTCTTAATTAATTGACATAACTGAAAAGTGGTAGGTTCATTAGAAGAAAAGATAGTTTTCTTGAGGAAAAGAAGAAGTTTGACACTTGTAAGGCTCCTTTGGAAGTGTGCCATGTGGGAAAAGATCATGTTATGTATCTTCAGCTTCTCCAATCTTATTCCCATGTTTTTTTCTCTAAAATTTCCAATTTTGGTCCAAAAACATTCTACTCCTTTTTCAGTCCTTTTGGCAAGCAGAAGTAACCTTTAGGTTTGTGCTTAGTACGTGCAACTCAAGAGGTTTCAACTCAAACTTCTTGGGGAGGTTAAATTAAACTTAGATACCTTAATTTAAATATAATATTTTTAATAATGGTGTCCTGTGTTTTATGAACCATCCTCATCAAGTTGACTATACTTTTTTTCCTACTATTTTATGCACCCTATAGGTTTTGCCTTGGTTTGAGAAATTTAATATGAATCAATTACCAGTTTTGATTAAAAATTATGTTTAAATCCTCCTAAAATTATTCCCATTATTTATTTCAAGTTTCATGAAATTTTGATATGCTAATCATCTTAAGTTGTAAAAGGAAGCATCATTTTATATTACAGGTAACTTTTCCTCTATTTGTAGAATCTTCATGTTTTGATCTTAATTCCAAGGGTGTGATACGTTAATTTAAATGTCTTATTATTATCATCCTATTTAAATTTCATCCTCTAAGGAAAAATCTCCATGAGTTGCATTTATATGCAACACTCACACAATTCTATCATTAATGAACATGTACATGTGATCTCATGGATGCATTCACATTGAAGAAAAGGTTTTGAAACTTATTTCAGGTGTTTTTAAATTTTAATAATGTTTTGGAGGTATGTATATTATTTTATAAATCATTTAAATATATATGATACTCATTGTTCACACTTGCATTTTCTACCTACAGACCTGACAATGTTCACCTATAGGATTTGCTGGTAGAGAGCAAAGGTATTTGTTTATAGTTGTCACAACCAATAATGAATCACTTATTGTAGTTATATAATGAAAAAAGTATCATAACATACATTCAAACGAGGATATACCACTAAAAAAGTTGAAACCACATTAAAAAATTATGACTATAGGTTTAGGGACTTTTTCCCCTAAAAATATGAAACAGAGTTCCTTAGGGTTTAGTTGATATCTTTTAGCATAGTTTCAAGGACTTATCATGATTATAAATAGATAAATATTATAGTCACCATATATTACAATACCCTTTAAAAGTTTTAATGGAATATTTTAAAGGGAAGGTAGTATTTGAAAGACCTAAAGTTGCCAAATTATGACTCAATATAGGTAATGTGATCTAGAATTTTGAGTCTAAGGAGACCTTTGTCACTCTAAGGTTAAAAATTAGGAATTTGAACCTTATAATATGATATTAAATTATTGGAAAGAATAATTTTTACCTTAAATACTTGAAATAAAATATGATGGTGGTGTCATGTTCCTCAAACTCACTCTTAGTTTGTACAAGTTGCCAAAAGTCCACCTATAGTAGGACAAATTGACAGTGACCTGGGCAATGAGTTTTGATGGTGTTTTAGCCTCCAAGGCTAATAAATATATTATAAAAATATTTGATTTTATACTTATTTTAAGGTCTTAAAACATCTTGACCAAGCTCAAGTTCATCCCTAACACCTATAGGTGCCTTGCAAAGATAATAACACAGTATGTTATAACTGACTATGATGTGACAATGGTCAAATATGATGAGTTTGATCATTGATATCAATGAGGGTTGATGAAATAAATAATAAGTGGCATATATATTATTATTAATATTAGTTTTTTAGGTTTTTAACTCTATTTAAACCTACATGAATCCCTTCATGTGAAACATGTACACCTATAGCCAACATTGAGTGGCTGAGACAGATAGTGACCCAAGTTAGAATTTTGAGAGTGTTTTGGCCATTGAAAAGTAAATTAAGGTAATATAAAATAATAAGTTTATTTTTAATTTCAAAGGAAACTATACACATTATTAACATGGTCCTATAGGAGGTATGCACCTACAAAACCCTAACAGGCAGAGTTCATAGTCAACTAATTGTAACTAGCTTTGGGAGCATTTCAAAACCCAAGGTGTGAGGATAAATAGGATTTTAGGTGAAATAAGGATATTTTAAGGTGGTAAGTATACCTTAAAAACACATTATAATTCCTAATTCATAAAAATAAACACTTACAGGTATGGTATTAGTAGAAAACATAGTCAAACAGGAACTCAGTCTAGCTATGCAAGGTGTATAGAGGGGTAGATGAAGAGGAGAAATGATGTGAAAAAAATGTGAACCCATATTATCATATAAAAATGGTATAATTACACTATATCTATAGGATTGTAATAATTAAATGGATCTAAGTATATCATTCATAGTCCATGGAGAGCAAACCCTACACATAGTTTCCTTAACAAGTCTATCTCAGACTTTCATACTTCTAGAGGCTCTATGCTTAGAATAAAAGGATTAAATTTTTGTAGAGAATCATGAAAAATTTTGGAAGCCTCTCCAATATCAAATTTTCTTAGACAAATATGGTAAGTACCTTCTATTTTATCTTAGATAGAGGGTACTTTCCCCATGCATAAACCCTATAGTCTTGTCGAGTGGAGAATAATAGATAGACTAGGAGTTAAGAAAACCTTGAAATTAGGTGTGGAGAGTTTAATAACTCCTATAAAAATCATGGAAACCAATAATAGTATAATGAAACCAAATATGATGCTAATAATACCTAAGGTTGTAGTCAAACCCATTGGGTAGGGTTTGACCTAGAGCTAGTTTGATAGACCAATGACATCTCCAACATTAGTAATGGTTTATAATAGTCCAAAGTATGTTTTTGGGATAATAATGGAGGTTTTTGAGACTTTTATATACATATGAACTATCCAAAACTCATGCTAGGCTTTGAGACGTAAATAGGCTTATTTAGCAAGGATTAGGCCTAGTGCCCAAACAAGGATTCATCTTCAGTTCTAACATGACTTAAGCATCTCAACTAATTATATCATGTTAATAGAGTCACTAAAAAAGTGTGTGAACCATTGGGATGAAAATAAACCATAGAGGAATCCATTTTGGATCTTTAAGCCAACCTAGACCTGCAAAGGAGGTGAAAAGAGATTGATTGGTCAAGTTTTAATGTTCATATCTTTCATGAAGCATTGCATGGATGCCAAAGGAGTTAGGGGAGGTTAGTATGGGTATTAAAGACCATTTTTTTGGATTGTTTTGAAAGTTGGTTTTATGGTTTTTATGAATGAACCTTAAGAGGTCAAATAGGTCTAAAACCCTTCAAAACACTTGTAAGTGACTACTTTATGAAAATGGAGCTGAAGATGAATTCTAATGGCATATTTTGATCATGAAACCTATTTTAAATTTTATAGTAATCCTTTAATCTACTTTCCATGTTTTTTTGTTTTAAGAACTTGTACGGATGGGGTGAGAAATAGGATATGTTTGACCATTTTCTGTTTTGTGTAGGTTATAGGAGGATTCTAAATATGAAATAAAATTTGGGGGAACTATTAATACTTTTCATAAATCCACATGTTCATTTAATTCCTCAAAAAAACTCTCAAGTACCTCAACATGAGCTCTCATCTCAATCAATTAGGCATATTCAAGCAAGTGAGAAGTGTGAAAACTCTAAGGGAAAGTGATTTTAAGGTGTCCCTAATGATTATAAGGCCATAGAGAGTATTTAAAATTGTCTTAAACTCCATTCCATGGATTTTAATGAGTATATGATACCAATTTTGAGGAAAAGTGTGTAGGGCACATGAAAGAGGTGTTTTTTGGACTACAAATGATGATATCTCCTTTCCAAGTGATTCTAGATGACTAATATTGAAAAACATAAATGTATAGGCATTTATGATGTTCTTACCATTTATCCCAATCATATTATTCTTTAATAATAAGTTATAAGGTATTAAAATAGGGATAATCATATAGGCAATTTTTCTAAGCTAGAATGAGGAGTTTTATGCCACTTTTCATGAAGTTTATGCTTTGAATTAACACTTTTGCTTTCTAAAATTTCATGGTTCATCCAAAATATTTCTATCATACACAAGTAACTACTTTTATTATATTTAAAAGTGTCTTTATGATCCTTGGACTTCTCTTTTCTCCTCTCTCTCTCAAGTTCTATAAGAACTAGCTTTTTTGGCATTGTAACTTATGTTCCACCTAAGTATGGTGAATACCTACTCATTTGTATACCTTTTGATAAATAATACTACTAATTTTTACCTATTATATTATTTTTATTAGTTTATTCTTTGGAATTTTTGTTTTTTTCATAAGTGATAACTCTTGTTTCCTTAGCATGATTATTTTCATTCTATCATCTATTTGTAGTTAAAAAGCTTCTTATTGTAGGGTATGTGAAATGTTATATGAGATTTTAAGGATTTATTGAGTTATAATATTCATTAGTGCCCTTATAGGCCTCTTGTCTAGTCCTCCTAGCTTAGCACATTCATCCATAACCTCACAATGTAACATTGATGTGAGAAGATAAAGATTGGAGAAGTGTATGTTCAGTTTGTCCCTTGATTTTAAGTGTAACATGCATATGGTTGGAAGTCATCAATATATTTGGTGTATCACCTCCCTTAAGATAGTTTGTTTTTAGTTATCTCTCTTCCTTTTCACCCCCCAAGTTTAGTCATAATTGTGATCTAAAGCGGTACATCAAGGGAGTTAGCCCTATCTAGAGATTCACCTCATTACTTAGGCTACCCACAATTCTAGCAGTGTTTCCATTGTTCGAATTGGATGAGGAGAGATTTGACATATCCTCAAAGGGTGAAAATCTAAATGACAACACCTAACTTGATGAGGGATTGTCATGTGGCACTCAAATGATGTCATATTTTCCCTTGAGATTAAATTTCATAGGCATCTACCTATCACTAAGCAATAAACCCTAGGTATCCATGATAATAAAGACATTCCATGTGGAATTTAACAAGATTAAATTAGATAGTCATCCTGAACATCAAACATATTAAAGGCTTGAGGAAGGTGCTAGTTGATTAAATTCTAAGTTTGCATTGGATTGGTGGGCTTCATGATGATATTATTTTATTTTAAATTTTTGGGATAGATTAATTATTAATTTTTATATGATTTATACATATGGAAAGGCCCGTGTTTGAGTTTAAGCATGATTAATGTGAATGTCTATGTCTAAAATGGAAAAATATTTCATTTATTTCTTGTATTTAGTCTAAATTGGTTATATTCTTGTTCAATATTTTAAATGTTTTTACCTTTTCATTTATTCAATGGATTTATGCTTGACCTATTAATTTGATCTTGTAGGATTCATATTTCAATCTAAATCATTGATTTTGATGTTTGTCCTCATCAAGGAATCTAGACCCTCAACCAAACCTAATGTAGAAAAAATAATCTTGGATTAGTGACATGGAATATTATTTTTTATTCATAAAACACAAGGCATAATGGAGAGAGTCAGTGTTTGTATACGGTAATAAATAATATACATGAGACAAATATAAACTAATGAGAAAGTGACATATGAAAAATGATGAATGGGATGGTGGATACCAAATCATTTAGCTGATGATTAGAAGATGATGGCATGGAATCCAAATACAAAACATAAACACACCTCTAAATATATCATAAAATCAAGACACTCAACTACATTTCCTCAATTGGCAATGAATGTTTATAACTACCCCATTAGTGGACTAAGCTAGTAGTCAAGGGAAGGGTTGGGCCCTTCATGTATATATTATTTTTTGAGATAATTTATATGGGCTGGAAGCTTTTAAGAATAGAGGATGATATTTTTAGTTGGGTCTTTATGAATTATAATAGAGACATTTAGAAATAGACATAATTTCATGCATTTTACTACTTTTTAGGATAATCTCTTCTTTTTTCTTATTTTAATCTTGTTGTTACATAATTATTTCTTATACTCTAATGATTGTAATCACTCATATGATTAATAAAAATACATATATTGATATTTTAAAGGATGTTAAGAGGTTGAATTCATCTCCTACACATGTATATGGTGATCATGATCTCTTCCTTTATCTAATTAGCTTCTCAGACACTCACACCATCTTTGGGTTGAAGTTGTGATAAGTTTGGCTCAACCAAAGATTAGTTTTAGTGGGTGTGCTCAATTAGACATTATAAGAATATCTTCAGTATCAACATTATTTTTATCTCTTTATCCCTTCTCTTTTGTATTTTATTTATGATGATGAGTTAATCTAAGTTAAGATAAATCTAAATATGCATGCTAATCTTGTTTTCATAATTTTCTTTTTCACTATTTAAGCATGGTTGAATATATGAACATGACAAATCTATTAGTAAATTAGTTATTTACTTGTACTTATCTTATGAATATATGGTTTCTATTTGAGGCTAGGCCCTATGACTATTACCTAGGGAACTTCTAGCCTCTTTCCAAATGTCTAAGTTATAGCTACCATAGAGGTTTAATTTGTTCAAAAGTCCCCTTTAAATGGAATGGTCACAATGAGCCAACTAAGTTACCCTACATACCAATACTTGGTAACTAATAGCTTGGGGAGATTTGTTTACATAAGTATCCTTTTAGGAGAGATAGGTATTAATAAACTCTACCTAATTATTGGTTGTGTCAAAAGAACCCTGAACATGAATGGTGATATAAGGAGGGCCATGAGTAAAAACTGAGTCATAGCCAAAGTTTGAACTATGATATTTTATAATCATTCAATTCCACTAGCCTAAATTGTCTCCTAATTTGAAGAAAGGGAGAATAAACACTTGATTGAATTCTACTGGAGATATCTTTGATCTCTTAGAACTTATCGATCATAGAATACCAAAATGGAGAGATAATAAAGGAAAAGAAAAGGCTAAGCCCATTCATTCAATTAATAATTCACCAATAGTTATGAATACAACCTTTTTCAATCCATTTGTCATCTCCCATCCCATACTAATGGCTCATCCCATGGCATGGATTGGCAAAGATGGGTGCCCTATATATGTTCCAAGGATTGTGCATGACCTACCAAAGAACCCATATAAGTTTTATCCTAAGTTTATATTTGGAGGACCTTAAAAATTTGAAGAGAATATAAAATCATTAAAGGATGACCTCATTAGACTATAGGTGCAACATGAGGATGTTGTTTTCAAGTTGTTTTCATATTCATTAGGGGAGACTACCTATGCCTAGTACCTAAGATTAGTAAATTGGTATGTAACCACCTGGGTGGCCTAAAAACCATCTTTTTGAACCATTTTAGGTTTCCCATCAAACCTTTAGTTTTATACCATCATTTTTCCACTACTAAGAGAAAACCAAATGAGCCCATGAGTATGTTCAATGCCCAGTTCCACAAATTATACTAGAGGTTAAAAGACCCCTACATATTAGTAGAGGGCTTGATCATTAAGAGCTAATTGAGGGATCTGGATTCTTTAACATCAATGTTCCTTAATAGAACCACAACTACACTTGTCTCCATATCATTAGCCTATAAAGAATCTATGAACATATAACACTAGATATTACCTCAAGGCTATAATATAGGTGCTTTACCATATTTAAGGAAACCATAAGCTTATAAATATATCCCCATGATTAATCAATGCCTTAATTAAGGCACCTCAATAATGAACCCCATCTCGAGAGCCTTATATAAAAGTTTGAATCCAATGTATAATCTAACACCAATAAACCACATACTTAGTGGTCATCCTTACATGCCTCCAAATAATGCTTTCCCATAGATAACTAACAATCAACTTGTATTAGTTACTTATAATAGTACTAATATCATGTAAGGTACTATCATCTATGTTGAATCTAGTAGCCACCCATTGGTAGTACCCTCATTCTTGAATAATCAAACTACTATCAATAACGACCTTAATACAACATAATATACTACCCCAATATTTCTAAATGTTAATGCACATGTGTCTAACCCACAACAACAAATTTTGAATCAACTAAATGGTGGCATAGACCCTAAGGTAGGTAATATAAGTTAAATAGTCCAACACTTGTCCATTGATGTTATCAATCTATGTAGGCAAAGACCTTAGAATTCAAATCAAAATGCAAATAACCTACCTCAGGGCATAAATTTCAACTTTCAGAGGTTTAATAGATAAGGGATCACACAACCTAATAATGATAATGTGACCAGTCCTCTTGAAAGTGGAAGTCAAAATAGAAACAATGCTTCCCATTTAGTGAATTTTATAAACTTGGCTTTAGACACTCATTATAGAGTGTATAACATAGTCGACCATGTAAAAACCAATCCTAATGAGTTTATAGCTACCTCTAATGTCTTCTAAAAGGGGGTAGATAACATGGAAATAGTGCCTACTTCAGGTGATAATCCAAACCAAGATGGAGGAATCCCAGACACTGATCTAGTATTGGATACGTATGAATTTCCATTTAAGGATGAAAATGAGCTCAAAGACAATTTGGATGAGATCTACACTTTTAGACATTTCCAAAGGGGTAATAATTTTCAACTTAGGAGTAAATTAGCTAATTATTTGACCACATCTACTCCTCTGGGGTATACTTAGGTCCCACCTAATGTGAAATCAATTAATAATCCTCCCCCACCTAAATGACCTCCCATATATTATCATCCAAATAAATATGTGGCATATAACTAAACTAATAAGCAACAAGAACAAGACAAACCTTATTATGACATTGTGGAAGATTTGAAGAAAACCAAAGATAAAATTATTATGTTTGAATTATGGAAAATGACCAATCAGAGGGAGTTGATTTTAAAATAATTGTCTAATAATAAAGGGAAAGAATCTATGAAAATATTTGATGTCCATGTTGATTTATATAAGGAAAAAACTGAAATGCCACCCTTTCTCCTAACAATTAGAATATTTGAAAATAACTTACAAAATTATTTGGTAGATTTAGGTACATCTGAGAATGTCATGACATATGTTATCTACCAATAGTTAGGACTTGCACCTTCCAAATCCAATTATAAAGTATTTAAACTAGATGAAATATAGGTGAAGTTATTATAGGAACTAAATCATATACACATGAAGTTGGCCTTGGACAAAAGAATTAATCAATTCATTCATATCCAAGTAGTTAATATCCCTAATGTTTATGGTATGTTTATAAGTAGATATTGGTCAAGGATACTCAATGGTTAAATGGTAATGGAATTTAGATAGATGTACCTACCATGGCTTGGTTTTCCCAAGTAGATCAGAATTGATAAAGAACTAAAGATGACACATATGATTATTGAGTATTACCAAACAAATTATGTCCTTTAAGAGGAGTTAGAAATGGGAGTTTACCTATTGGACAAATAAGAAATAACCCATGATAGCCTCTCTATTAACATTCTTAGCATGAAAAAAATATAGAGTTAAAAGAATTATACAATTTAGATGAAGAGGAATTCTATTTTTCCTCAAAGATGATCTCACTTCAAGGTGCAACTCTAACATGTGAGAATTCAAAATCTAATGACTTAAGTAAGAATGAAGATTTTTTATGCTCTTCACAAGATGAAACAACCACCCTGGATAACTCCATTCTTTATTCTCCCATAGAAAATTTATTGACAACATTTTTTTCAGTTGAAAGACTTAACATAGAATAGATGGGGAATGAAGATGTGAAATAATGCAAACCTAGGAAGATCAAAAAATCTATCTTAAGCTATTATAATGAGGAAAAGATAAATTTGGATACCCATAGACTTACCCTTAGCATGGATAATCTAGATAAATGACCCTAAAAATTTTATAAATAGAATAGGTGCTCAATCAAATATGATAAAAAACACCAAGAGGTTAACATTATAGTTGCACTTCCCTTGCAATGACCACCAACATGTTATAGTAATAAAATATGCTCTAGTGAAGTAAAATCAGACTTGTGGACATTGAAATTCAATGGTACTAAGTCCAAAGTGGGTGTGGTACTAGATTATAATTGGTTAATCTAAAATTTAAATAATATCTAGTTGCATACTTCCTACAATTTACTTGTACAAATAATGCGATTGAGTTTACGGTGTTAGTCCACAGACTTTTGTTCACCCTGAGAAATAAGGTGAAGAACATTAGAGTAATAGGTGACTCAAAATTAGTGACTAAATAAGTGATTATCCAATATTAATGTAATTATAAGTGTTTATCAATATACTATAATTGGGCCTAGAACCTAATAGAAATTTTTGATGCATTTGGCATCCAGACTCTACCTAGACAAAATAACTACATAGTAGATGAACTAACTACTACTACAAGTACTCTTGAACCCATTTATAATTTAAGGATGAGAATATTATTAGTAAATATAGTCTCTACCCCCTTAGTCCCAAATAATATCATGATTTTCAAGTTTTTAATGTGACCAACACATCTTAGACTTCATCACCAATACAGAGGTATTTTCCAATCAAATTATAGATGAGGATGGTCGATAATAAATTTATTTAGATGAGGATGGGACCATAAATATTAATAAAAAACATACCCAAATATCTTCTAAATCAAAATAACAAGTCGACCCTGTTAAAGTCACATTGCATGAGTATTGCAACTTTGGTGATATGAATGATCCAAAAATGTGTTTTTAGGCACAACCAATGCTCTAGAGTAGAAACAAGAAATGGAAAAATCCCTTAGATATTTCATAGATGTGATTACATGGAACTACAAAGATAAAAAAATCTTTGACACCTCTATCTTGATACACACCATCCCCATGAAGTTGGGAGTCAAACCCTTTAGCTAGAGATAAAGGTCATTTAATTTGCTACTTGAGATACTAATCTTTAAAGAAGTACAAAAATTGTTGAGAATCATATTTCTATTTAGGCAGCCCACTTGGGTTGAAAAATTGGTATCAGTGAGAAAGAATAATAAGGATATTATAATTTATTTTACAACCTAAATAAGGCATCTAAAAAGGACAATTAACCCTTTCCCTCATTTGATGAAGTTCTAAAAATTGTAAATGAAACTCATATGATGTAATTATTAGACAAATAAACTGGTTATAATTAGGTATAAGTCAACTATGAAGACCAAATCAAAATAATATTCATTACCAAGTGGGGCAACTTCACTTATAAGAGGATGCCTTTTGGCCTCATCAATGTAGGGGATACATTTCAAAGGGCCATGCACATAGATTTAAAAGACCTTATGGGAAAGTGTATTTTGGTACACATGGATGACTTGATGGTATTATCTAAACATAGAGGTGACCATGTCAAATATTTGAGGAAAGTATTGTAAAGATGTAGAGATCACGAGATCTCATTGAATCCAAAGAAGTGTATATTTAGGGTCACTAAAGGGAAGCTATTAGGCGATATCATTTAGGATTAGGGTATATAGATAGAACCTAAGATAATGTGATATATTTTATAAATCCCATTTCCCAACATGAATAAGGATATAAAGTCATTTTTTGGCATGATCAACTTTGTGAGGAAGTTCGTCTCCAAATATATAGAGATAGTTAGACTATTGAATAACATGCTCAAGAAATATGATAATAATGAGTGTACAAGTGAAGAGAATGCATATTTAACTGAAATAAAATAGGTTATTATGTGTAAAATAGTGTTAATTATCCTTTATTATATGCAACCTTTTTATATTTACCCATTTGCTTTAGAGCATTTGACCACTAGTGTTTTGACATAGAGAAGAGGAGTTGGAGATGAATGACCTATTTCATTTACAAGTGCCCATTTGAGGAATGCATAAATGAGATACACTATGATGGATAAATATGACTTTGAATTTATCAATTCCATTAATAAATTTCATCATTACATATTATTTAATAAGGTCTTTGTTATTGTGCCTGATTTAGTAGTCAAAGTCATGTTAATGTAGAACGAATTAGGTGAGCAAAAAGGCAAGTGGATGACTATCCTTAAAGGATTTAAACTTGAAATTTATTCAATGACTATTGTGAGAGGACAAGGAATCAATATAACTATGGTAAAATCAGATTCACAAATCACTTTCCAACAATATATAATTGAAGACATCACCAATGATGATTATTATAAGGATGTAGTCCATTATCTGCTTAATAGTGAAAGCCCCAATCATTTTAATTTTACAAAAAGGAGGGTGTGACTTTTAATAGAAACCAATTTAAGATGAAATATATAATTCTTTACAGAAGTCACCACTAAGGCATTTTTTTGAGGTGTCTTCATAGAGAAGAAGTAACAAGCGTGTTTAGTGATGTTCATGTAAAATATGAGATTGGGCATGGTTCATGTGATAAAATATCCCACTAGATATTGAGATTAGGATATAATTTGTTTCATATATTTAAATATTCATATTTACATGTCTCAAACTACTATACATTCCAAACAATTGCACATAGAGAATTTACCCCAACAATGCCTCTATTGCGAGTAGTTGAAGCTCGATCTTTTACAAAGTGGGGATTGGATTTCATGGGAGTAATCAATGATAATTCATATATAGGACATAGATTCATTCTCACATCCATAAACTAATACACTTTTTGGGTTAAGGCTCAACCACTTAAGAATTTCATTAACTACATAGTTATCTAATTTTAGAGGAGCACATCATCACAAGGTTTAGTATGCCTTATGCACTAGTATGTGATAATGAACCTACTTTATCCTATTTTTAATTATTGGAATGGGCATATAATCCCCAAGTAATCCTCAAATTCTATTATAATTATTATCTACTAGGAAATAAACTAGTTAAGTCCACTAATAATAATTTTTTAAGAGGACACTAGAAACGAATCCTAGGAGTTGGTATAATGTCTTAAAATTTGCATTATGGGATAATAGGACTAGGACTAAAGTATACTTAGGAACTTTTCCTTACCACTTAATTTATGTTCAACACATTTTCTATATATTTAAATTAATGATTCCTACCTTGAAATTTATGATTGATTATTTGGGAACAAATGACCAATTAGAAGCTTACCTCTTGAACCTTATGCACTTGGATGAAAAATGTGATGCAACCTTGCTACACTTTAGTAAACACCTCAGGATTGTCAATTGTTGTTTTGAAAAATGATCTAAATTAGAAGTATTTTGGGACTTAGACCTTGTTCTTATGTGGGACAAAGCTCATGAAAAAAAGGGACAATATAAAAAATTTGATGCCTTATGGTTCGAACCATATTTGATCTCTAAAATCATGGGTGAAAATGATTTCTACGTAAGGTGTATAACTAGTGGGTATGTCCCATTTCCCATCAATGGAAAATTTCTCAAAAACTACTTCCAAGCTTGAATTGGTTTGGAACACCCTATAAATACTTTCTTTTTTCATTTCTCTTTGTTGATTTCTTTTCTTCTTGTCCCTTGTTTTAGTGTAGGTTTAGTTTCATGGATTTATGTTTGGTTACTCTACTTTTCGGTGCTTGGTTCAGGAAGTGTGGTATTGTTTATTGATTTGAGCATTTTTTTTGACTTGAGGATTTCTATTGCTTTATAGAAATTTGATAAATGGGTTCCTTGTATGTAATTAACAGCAATGACACTCCTATGCGTTAATGTGAAAATCATTATCTAGATGATTGCATAAACTACTATATTTTACATGAATTTTAAAAATGTTGAAGGCTAATAATTTAAAATGAAACATATAAATTTAGAAAGGTCTTTTTTATTATTTAAAGACCATCAAATACACTAAATCAAATATCTAAAGGAATAATGTAACATTGATTTAATTTTTGATTTATCCTACTTGTCAAGAGCTTTCTAATTTTTACATTAAACCCATGGCTTGGTCCCTAACCCTCCATGGATGGAAAATTAAAATCTTCTTTTAAAAGAAATGTGAAAAATATAAAAATCTAAAAATTATCCTTAAAAGGGTGATCTTGGAAACCTCCACCATAGTCTTTCTAGCCTAGTTCACAATGGAACAAGGCCTTTGGATGGGAATAGAGGTATCTCTATCATATCTATGAATGCATGATTGGTAGAAGAGTAATGACCATGCCATTCCCCATAATCTAAATTACAAAATCTATCCCTTTTCATAAGTTCTTATCATTTGGGCAAAATTAATTTATTATGTGTGCATGAAAAATAACTAAATTAATCAAATAGCTCACATAGAGATGGTATTTACGTAAAATTATAGCTTAGTATGCCATGTGTTGAAGCATAATTGGTGTCTTCACATTTGATTTTACCTTGGATGATTGCTTATAGCATATGTTTATTTTTAATGAGAAATTAAGCTTATGAATTATTGAGATACTCAGGAGTATCTCCTATTAAGAGTCATCATTTTTTGTTGTTTACACAACATAGCCCATTTTTAAGATGAAAATGGGGACCCCCTTTTTTCTTAGTTGATATAAATGTTTCTACATCTAGTCTAAAAAACCCTTTCATGTTTGAGAATTTGCTTAGGAGTGGGCTCTTACATCTTTGTGAATGTTTAAATATGGTAAGTATATATACTTATTATGAGCTTCATGTATAAATATTAAGTTAACTTTTTAATTAAAATCTTAGGCTATTAAATAAATTTACATGTGCAAGTTCTTGGCTTATTTTATCATTTCAATAGGACATCTATCTTCAACCTTTTAGGGTAGACTTGATTTCTAGGTTGTGTTGATCTTAGATTGACCGAGCCCTTATCCATTGAGCTTGAATACCTAGAGATTGAGTCACCCAAGTTGAGATCTACCAAGATCTCAGTCTTTCAAATCAATTTGAGTGATATTAAAATGTGATAAGTCCAAACCAATCAATTCAAGTTGAAAATATTTACAAAATTCAAATTTGATACCTTAGCCATTTTTTCTTTATTTCAATCCATGCCTTGATTCTTTCAATTCCTCCCAAACCCATTCACATGTCACTATTGAATCATTTCAAAGTTTTCAACCAAGTTTAAAAAGTTTTTAAGTATTTTTAATGTCCCTAGATCCTAAGATTATGTCACATAGCATGATCCTAATAACTCAGGCTAATGAAGATTTAATCAAAAGGATTAATAGTTACATGGCCCAAAGGACCTAAGAGGTCACCACGTAGTGATTTATTAGGAACATGGAGGAGCATGGGATCATATAGACTTAGATAATAGTCTAAATCCTCTAAGCCCCCAAATTCTAGAGAGGTTTCCACATGGTGATTTATTGGGAGTCCAAGAGCTTAGATGAATATAAGACTAGCAATGGGTTAATAATTTTATGGCTTTGAGGGCTCGAGAATATGTGATGTGGTGACTTTTAGGGAGCCCAAAAAAATGAAGAATAAAATGATTATAGTAATGAAATCAAAGGGTTTAGCTCACTGAGAGGGTGCCACACGACATAATTTTATGTACCTAGACTAAAGACCTATCTTGATGAGGGACTACCATGTGGCACCTGATGAAGTCAGATTTTTCCCTTGAGTTTAAATTTGATGGGCATCTTGCTATCATTGAATCATAAACCCTAAGCCTATATGCCAATAAAGATGTGCCACATGGCATTTCATGAGCTTAAATTTGATGGTCATCCTAAACATCAAAACTATCAAAGGCTTGAAGAAGGCACTAGTTGATTAAATGTTAAATTTTCATTGGCTTAGTGGGATTCATGATTCCATTGTTTTATTTTAAATACTTAGGCTAAATTAATTATTAATCTATATATGTTTTATACATATGAAAAGTCCTATTTTTGAGTCAAAATCTTATTAATACAAATGTCTATGCCTAAAATATTAAAATCTTTCATTTTTTTCTTCTATTTGGTCTAAATTAGTTATATTTGTGATTCAATCATTTAAATGCTTTTATCTTTTCATTTATTCAATGAATTTATGTTTGACCTATTCATTTGATCTTTTAGGGTTGATATTTAAGTCAGAGTCATTGATTTGGATGCATGTCTTCATCAAGGAGTCCATACCCTCAATCAAACTATAACAAATAAAATACAAGATTAGATTGGTATGACATGGAAGATCATTTTTGAATCATAAAGCATAAGGAAAAAGGGATCAATTCCAGGTCTATATGCATTAATGAGGAAGATATATGAGACATCTCTTAATAAATGAGAAAGTGACAGATGGTAAATGATGAATGGGATGGTGGATCTTAAAGTAATCAACTGATGATTATAAGATATTAGCATGACTTATAACTAAAAATCATGAGAACACCTATAGATATATCAAAAAATAAAGACCCTCAACTTCATTTCCTTAATTAATAATGAATGTTTGTAAATGCTCCGTTATTTAGATGAGTTATATGTTGAGGGAAGGGCTAGCCCATTTATGTATATATTATTTTTTGAGATCCTTCTTATGGGCTATAATTTTTTAGGATTATAGGATGTTTTACTTGGATAAATCTTTGTGAATTGTAATAGAGACATTTATAACTAGTCATACTTTCATGCATTCACTATTATTTAGGATAATCTCTTCCTTTTTCCTATTTTAATCTTGATATTTAAAAAATATTTCTTATACTCCAATGAATTATAATCACTTAATATGATTAATAAAAATGCATATATTGATATTTTAAAGTAATTTAAGAGTTTAAATTCAACTCCTACACATGCATATGGTGGTAATGGTATTTTCATCTTATCTAGTCAGCTTCTCATACTCTCACACCATCTTTGAGTTGAAGTTATGATAATTTTGACTCAACCAAATATTGGTTCTAGTGGGTGTGCTTAATCAAACATTGTAATAATATCTTTAGCATCAACATGATTTTTATCTTTTTATCCCTTCTCTTTTGTATTTTATTTATGATGATGAGTTAATCCATGTTAATATTAATAATCTTGGTTGTTTAATTCTATTTATCACTACTCAAGCATGGTTGAATATATACATGTGATAAATATATTAAGAAATAAATTATTTACTTATTGCACTTATCTTAAGAATATATTATTTCCATTTAAGGTTAGGCCCTATGAATATTGCCTAAAAAAATTCCAACCTCTTTCCAAATGTCTAATTTAGAGTTATCATAGAGGTTCAATTTGTTAAAAAGGCCTCTTGAAATGGAATGGTCACAATGAGCCAAATGAATTACCTTGCATGCCAAAATCTTGAGTAGATTTATTCACATGAGTCTATTTATAGGAGAGATAGGGTTTAACCCCTACCTAATTTTTGGATATGTAAAAATACCCCTCAATAGAATCATTCTAATATCCATGAATAAGGAAATATTTTCTTTATATTACAAGTTGCAATTTGAGTGTAATAACAATACCTCAAAATATGAAGCACTATTATTTGGGTTATATTTTATAAAAGAGATGGGAATTAAAAAATTTAAAGTTTTGGGTGATGCATAACTTGTTATAAAGTAGATCAAAGGCTAGTATCAAGTAAAAAATTATAATTTAAGACATTGTAAAAACAAAGTCTAGGCTAATATAAATTTTTTTGAAGAATTCTCTATTCATTATATTCTAAGATAAAATAATTCCAAAATAGACATTATTGTAGTATTAGCTTCATTTTTTATTCCATAATTAAAAATTGGTACAAATAAATACATAATTGAATTGGTGTATCGAATTAGTATACTAGATAATTCAAATAACTTGTAGGTATTTAATAATGATCAATATATTATTTTCTTTCTTTAAAAAACATTTATTCTTATAAATTTGTATTTTGAAGGTAGTGATTCATCATACAAAGAATATTCTTCTCAAATTCAAAAGGAAGGCATTGCTAAAAAAGAAGACTAAGAAGGGATAATCAAACTAAAGGGAAATAAGATCCCTAAAGGCTTAGTCTCATTCGAATAATGTTTTAACAAGCATGATAGGTTCATAAAAAATAATATACAAAAATATTATATCAATTCAGTAGATTATGATAAAGTGAACATTAGCTCTAAATAACAACCTAAGTTGGTTAACATTGGGAAATGTTGTTCACCAAAAGAAAGAGAAAATTTGTCAGATTACTTTGAAAATATATAGACATTATTGCATATTTGTATTAATATTCAAAATATTTTTGATTGAAATAAATGCAACATATAGTTCCTCTAAAATTGATGCTAAACCATTCAATAAAAAATAAAGACAATCTAATATGAAGATTGCTAGAACAATTTTTGCATAAATTCAAAAAATGTTGAATGCACAATTTTTTTCCCTATTCATCACTCATCTTGGAATACTACTAAATTCCCAGTTCATAAAAAGAATGGAGAAATCATAATTTATATAGACTTATAGAATCTAAATTAGGCTTCTTTCAAAGACAATTATCCATTTCCCCATTATGGATAAAGTCTTTTAGGTAGTTATAGGTTCATAAATGTTATCAATGTTAGATGGTTTCTCAATTTATTATCAAATTGAGCTTGAAAATTAAGATCAACATAAAATATCTTTCAAAACTCCATAAGGTAATTATGCATATCGATGAATGCCATTTGGATTGATCAATACAAGAGTTACATTTTAGAGAGCTATAGATCTTGCATTAAAAGATATGAATAACAAAATAATTATGGTTTACTTAGATGATCTAACAATATTTTCATAAAAGAGAGAAGATCACGATGAACACCTTGAGAAAGTATTCCAAAAGTATTGACTACATGGTATTTCTCTCAACCCTAAAAAGTTTTTTTTGGTGTAATTGAAGGGAAAATTATTAAGCACATTATTTCTAAAGAAGGAATCAAGATTGGTTTAGATTGAGTTGAAGCAATTCAAAAATTGTCTTTGCTGACCAATAAACTAGGAGTACATTCATTTTTTAGAAATGTAAATTTTTTAAGGAGATTTGTTCTTGCGTTTATAGAGATCACTAGACATATTGTTGAGATGATGAAAGTAAACCATATTTCAAATGTAATAATTGATGATAAAGAAGCATTGGAGAAAATAAAAGTTGTTATTTCTCATGTACCAACTCTGGTTTGTCCAAATTTCAAAAAATAATTCATCATTTATTGTTATGCCTTAGAACATACTCCTTAAACTATATTGATTCAAAATAATGATGAAGTTATTGAATCTCTTATTGATTTCATGAGTTGTAACATGGAAGGATATGAATTTAAATATTCCCCAAAGGAAAAACATGTATACAAATTAGTGAAAGCTATCAAATAGTTTAGATACTATATTTTGCACTTGCATTCCATTTTGATGGTGCCAAACATAGTGATGAAGTCTATTTTGAATCGATAAGATCCAATATTTAAGAGAGGTAATTGGATAACTAAATTTTATGAATACAATATTGAAATCATGCCTATAGAATTGGTTCAAAGAAAAGGATTGTGTCAGTTCATAGCAGAATAGATAGATTCTCAGTTAATCTCTTCAATAGATTATGATGATCAAAACAAAAAAGATCTTCTCTTTATCTTTTTTGTATATTTTAATAATGAGTGGTTTATAGATATTGATTTCTTTCTAACATATGGAGAATGTCTGTCTCATCTAAATACTAAACAATATAGGACACTAAAGTTAAAATCTATAAATCACATAATTTGGGATGGTACATTGTTTAAAAAGAGTATTGATGGATTTTTACTAAGGTGTGTTGATAGTGAACAATAAAAGAAGATATTACAATAATTTCATGATCAAGCTTATGATGGACATATTTCTAATCTAGTGACAACTTAAAAGATCTTAATAAATCACTAATATTAGACTACACACTTCAAGGACTCTTATGAATGGTTAATAAAATTTGAATCCTATCAATAGTTTGTTGGGTGACCAAAACTTGTAGCATTTTATCATAATCCAATAGTGATAGAAGAACCTTACCTAATGGGGATTGGATTTTGTAAGAACTATGAACCCTTGTGAAAATTTAGGATACACACATGTTCTTATTGCTACAAATTATTTACCAAGTGGGTGGAAGCCATCCCAGTCAAACAGACTTCAAAATTTGTTTGTAATTTCATCAAGGAGAACATCTTGGTGAAATATGGTGTTCCACAAAAGATAGTAATAGATAATGCTTCAAATTTTTCTTCATAAAAATTGATTGGATTTTACTATGGCTAGGGCTTATCATTATCCCACTCTTTAGACTATTACCCATAGGTAAATGGTCAAGCTAAGTCTAGTAATAAGAACTTGGTCACCATTATTTAAAAATTGGTTAATGACAATTAGATAAATTGGCACAAGAAGTAGTATGGTGCATTGGAGTTAGATCACATAACACTAAAGAAATCCATATGTATGTCTCTATTTCAATTGATCTATAGGATTAATGTGATAACTCTAATAACACTTTAAATACCTACACTTTAGTTAGCCAATGCCATTGAGAATCAACACATTATAATTCCTTTAGATAAAATAATTCCCTATTTTAATAATCTTTAAGAATATAGATCAAAATTTGTTGAAAGAATTGGCAAAAAAAGGATCAAAACAAAGTCATTTTTGATAAAAAAAAATAAAAGAGAAGGAATTTTAAAGTAGGATATCTTGTTATTCTATGGGATAAGTATAGATAATCGAAAAGAAGTCACAATAAATTTGACTCCTTATGGATAGGACCATTCAAAATCATGCACTTATGTGGAGACAACACTTTCTACTTAGCCTATTTTAATAGCACACATTTGTCATTGCCATATAGTTGAAAATATCTCAATCATTACTTTAAGTGAAGTAGGTTGTCCCCTAAATATAAGTATGTATATAACAATTTTGGCTATGTTTCCATTTTTGTTATCCTTTTGGATTTTTTGTGTTTTGACTTTTTTTCTCATGTCTTTCTCCTTGTTATTTGATTCTCTTTCCTATGCAATCTCTTGATTTGTCTTAAGTTTGTCTTTCTATCAAAAGTTAAATGACTCTGTAACCCACTAGAAATGTACTTGTGTGTGAAACCAAAGTCTAGAATTCTTATCTCGTCCTATGTAATTATAGGTCCCTATTTGGATTCAATTTTTGTACTAGTTTTTTAACAATGGTAAAAAGCTAAAATATTAGGTCTTTTGACCATAAATAGTCAAAAGAGTCTAAATGGGTCAAAGTTGATCATGGTCATTTTATCCAAGTCAAAATTCCTATTTTCAAAAATTCCATCTTCATAAGGTCAAGTTATGCAAAAATATTGAAAATTATTTAAGGATTTATGTTTTAACTTAGAAATTTCAAAAAAATGTTAATGACCTATGAAATATCCCTTTTCATGATATTTACTATAAACACTTAAAACTATAATATCCAAACTAAAAACTTAGACTCATACAAGATTTGATACCATTGAAATATCCTAGATAAGGATATTTACTAAACACACTCATAAATGTGAAAATCCTAACTCTAACATAAATATCTAATGCCATTGTAGTATCCCAAATGGGGATATTTACTAAATATACACAGATATATAAAATTGAACACAACACTAATACTCACACTAAAGCTCGGATACCACTAAAATATCCTCAAATAGGATATTTACTACAAACTCACAAAAGTAAATAAATAACACACTTAAAAAACTGGAAAAACCTTAACTATTGAAAACTCTAAGTATTATAACATTATCTCTTATAATGACACTTTCATTTTCAGATTTAGTAAATGTAAGAAATACATTTAAAATTTGGTAAAAACCAATATGAATCATAGATACAAGATTAAAAATAAAATAATGAATTCAAACTCTCACATTAAATTATTGAATAACAAGAACACACTTACAAACTACACACACTCTATCTCTACCACTCCAATTATGCATACAACCGGTTAGGGTGGATCTCTCACCACCAAATATTGGTAACTCTAAATGAAGCACATATGTAATTCCTGAATGGAATCACAAACACCATATAGGGAGGATGTTTCACCACTGAAAATAGTTACAATACTCCATGGAATTAATCCAAGAGAGAGGGATATGAACACAAGTTCAATAACATAGAAGGGGGGATTTCAAAGATTTCAAAGATACTATTTACAAAGGAGAGAGCTATCTATAAATAAGAATAATGAAGGAAGAGAGAGAGAGAGAGAGAGAGAGAGAGAGAGAGAGAGAGAGAGAGAGAGAGAGAGAGAGAGAGAGAGAGAGAGAGAGAGAGAGAAAACTTGGAGTAAAATCAATTAAATATGTCATGCCTATAGTGGTTACATTATTCATCAATAGTGTCATTTGTCTCTCACATGTGTCAAACATCTCTCATATGTGCTAAGAATATTTTAAGATATTTTTTTGACATTCTCCATGTGCCTCCAAAATTAGTGGGAATCTCCTTTCCAATGTGTTCTCCACTTCAATCATGAATATTAGACCATGTCTCCCACCTACCCATGTGCACACACATAATTCAAAAGATTTTTTCAATTACATGGGTGAATGGAATGATGATATCTTCAATCAATTTGTCCCTCGCATGATTTCATTATTCCTCCATGTGGTCAAGTGGATAATTGTGAACTAACTCTCTTTCCTCCATTTTCAAAACTTAAAAATACAATGTGGGCCATTGCCACATCTCCCAAAACACCTCATCACTATTTCACCTCAAAACTATGCCACATTACCATGAATAGTAACATGTGAATAGCGATCCATGAATAATACTTGGTGAATAGTTATTCTACACTAAAATTATCATACAACACCTAACTAAGCCCATGGAAATTAAACAAGCTAGTGGTACTCTTTAAATGTTATTATTGATAAAAAGGGGACACTACAAATCCTCCTTTCCCAAAGATTGTTTGTCCTCAAACAACCAAGTTAACTTTAGGAATCCAAATACCTGGATCCTAAATCAACTATGGGATTTGGAAATTACCACTCCTCAAACCTTGGTGTGATATATTCCCTCCACCATGAGACTTTTGATTGAGAAATTTGACTCAAGAGAGGATGGTTAGTATGGTTTTGGTTCTAAAATGAAAACAAGATGAAATAAACACACTAATAGCATAACATCTCTAGGCCTAGACACTAGGGAGCCCTTAGCTAACAATCATGAATGAAACACACAACTAAAATGCAAAAAAAAACTCTTTTACCTTATTTGGATGCTCCAAAATTCTTGTTGTGGTGGCTTGCTTGGCTTGTGCTCATGAAGTCCTTAGCAATGGAAGCTTGACAATCTCCATCTCTCCTTGGAACCTTCGGCTTGTGGTTTGGCTTAGATTGGAATAAATTTGGCATGGTAACACTAGTTACTTGAAGATTTTGGAACCAATTTGGATTATAACTTTGCATCAAAAAATCTTATAAATTATGTTATGAGGCCTCCTATTTATAGATTTTTGGATTTGGCTAAAATCAAATTAAACCATCCATCTCAAGATTGAGATGTGTGGTTGAGGATTAATTCAATTTTTAGAATTAAGTTTTTAATTATCCTCATCATGGCATTGGAATAAGAGGTAATTAAGAGGCATGGAGGGCATCATGGAAGGCATTGATGAGGCATGGAGGCATGGAGGGCATGAATCCTGATATTTGTGGCATTCATGGCCTAGAGATGTCTTTTCGAGAAATGAAGTCACTTGATGATGCAGATATTCAATATTCATTTCTAAAAATAATTTTTCAACAAGTGTCCATAGAATTATTAATTGTGCCTTGATTTGGGTTAATTAGCTCATAAGCACAATTAAGCACATTGTGCACAAATTACCTAAATTGATTAGAATGTCTTGTTATTGGTCCAAAATTTGATTGGATTGGAATTGGAAAATAATGTCAAATGTGTTGGAATCATATTCCCATTTATTATATTACCAACAATAAATAACAAAGGCACATGTCTTGTGTAAAATATTTGATAGGGAAGAGCAATCTAGAAGCCCTAGGTGCAAAATTGGCATTTTGACTTGAAATGAACTAATCAAAGTTAGCTAACCCATAAAATTCATTTCCCCATTTAGGGATACCCTAGCCAAAATTGGAACTTGAATATGTCGATTTCACATCATTTAGTGTGTTTTAGTGTTTTTAGGCCAAATTGTGCATTTTAGGTAGAAATTAGCCAAAATCCTAATTGGAGGTTATCAGTGGCCAATTTTAGGTGTCTACAAGACTATTGTGATACTTTGATATGAACAAAGATTGGAGACCATGCACTAAGTGTTGCTATAGTAAACACTATCTCCAAAACAACTCTAACATCTACATCCACACCATGTGCTTGAGTTTTCATACATATTAGAAACTCCTCCTATTTAGTGAGCTTAAGAGACTCACTCTCCATGACTGTAACATCACATATTTGAGTTGATGTCAAATTTAGCTACTCCAATTCATCTATCTCCATGCTATAAGTTTTTTCCATGTCAAAAGTTAGATCTACAAAGCTCACATATTCATTTTATTCACCTTCTAGGATAATTAGCACTTGTTCTTGGGATAACTCTTATTATACAACCTAATACAAATAAACATTCACTTTCACATCTTTTTCAAAATGAGATGGTTCCCATCCTCCATTGCCTTCTCGTGTCTCCATTCCATCTAGAAGATACTCACCCAAATCTAGACCTGTACATGGAACAAACACATTATGGAAATAAAATTTGATTGTTCTTCAAATTTATTCCCATTTGGTAGCCTCATACTTTCTTCTTCTTCCCTTGGAGATTATTTTATATCCAACACTTCTTCAGGTTCTTCATTAATATGAGATTCTAAATCCACAAGATCCTCCTTGGGCTCATCAACATTCTATTGGAACAAACATGAATTAGAATTCACTAATTCATCTATTTTGTTATCCCTAAATGTGTGACTAGGCTCCCAAGATTCCTTGCATGAGAAGAAGACTTTGTTCCTCCTAAGTTCATTTTTGTTGCTAGCTTTCTCTTTCACTAATTTCTTCTCCTCCAATTTCTTGGAGATCTTTGCATCAGTCCTCATTATGATCCTTATGTATTCTATGAGACCCTTTTCTCTAGGATCTAATATTACTTTGATGTTCAAGTATTCATCAAAGGAGATTGACATTCTAAAATTATCAATATGTACTTGGTACTAGTCCATAACTTTGATGGCATCTCATTCATAGTGTTATATCCTCCACATCTTCTCTTGCTCTCTTCTCTAATGATTTAAATTTAACACAAGTTCATCTATTGAAATATCTGAAGGTGTCTTCACCTCTTGCATAGGACATATTTATCTACCTTTGGTAAGAAATTTGGCTTCCAATCCATTATAGTCACTAAATATCTACATAAAAATTAACTTTCCTACCCAATAGGCTAGCAAGATACATGACTCTGATACCACTCAAATATCCCAATGTGGGATATTTACTACAAACACTAAAAACTATAACACTCCCACATAACACAAAGCTCTAATACCACTATAATATCCCAAGAAGGATATTAGCTAAAAATATTCACACTAAGATAAAATCTCACACTAACACTTATGCTCTAATACCACTAAAATATCCCTTTTCAAGATATTTACTATAAACACATAAAATTTTAAAATCCAAACTAAAATTTTAGACTCATACCAGCTTTGATACCACTAAAATATCCCAGACAAGTATATTTACTAAGCACACTCACAAATATGAAAATCCCAACTCTAACACAAAGCTCTAATACCATTGTAGTATCCCAAATGGGGATATTTATTAAATATACACAAATATATAAAATCAAACACAACACTAATACTCACACTAAAGCTCTGATACCACTAAAATATCCCCAATAGGATATTTGCTACAAATTCACAAAACTAAACAAATAACACACTTAAATAACTAGAAAAACCTTAACTATTGAAAACTCTGAGTTTTATAACATCAACTCTTACAATGACACCTTCATTTTCAGATTTAATAAATGTAAGCAATACATTGAACAATTGGTAAAAACCAATATGAATCATAGATACAAGATTAAAAATAAACTACTAAATTCAAACTTTCACACTAAATTATTGAATAACAAGAACACACAAATTATACACACTCTATCACTACCACTCCAATTATACATACAACCGGCTAGGGTGGATCTCTCACTAGCAAAGACTAGTAACTCTGAATGAATCCCACATGTAATTCCTAAATGGAATCACCAACGCCATCTAGGGAGGATCTTTCACCACCAAAACTAGTTACAATACTCCATGGAATTAATCCAATAGAGAGGGATATGAATACAAGTTTAATATCATAAAAGGGGGGATTTAAATGATTTCAAAAATGTTTTTTACAAAGAAGAGAGCTCTCTATAAATAGTAATTATGAAGGGGGAGAGAGAGAGAGAGAGAGAGAGAGAGAATAAAGCTTAGATTAGAATAAAATAAATGTGTAATGTCTATAGTGATTACACTATTCATCAATAGTGTCAATTATCTCTCACATGTGTCAACCATCTCTCAAATGTGACAAGCATCTTTCAAGATCTTCTTTTTGAATTTCAACATGTGCCTCCAAAATAAGTGGGAATCTCCTTTCCAATTTGTCCCCCATTTCAATCATGAATAGTAGACCATGTGTTCTGCCTACCCATGTGTACACACATAATTCAAAATATTCCTTCAATCACATGGGTGAGTGGAATGATGAGATCTTCAATCAATTTCTCCCTCACATGCTTTCACTATTCCTCCATGTCAAGTGGAGAATTGTGTCCCACTTCTCTTTCTTCCATTTTCAATAATTAAAAATACAATGTGGGCCATTTCCACATCTCCCAAGACACCTTATCACTATGCCACCTCAAAACTATGCCATGTCACCATGAATAGTGACATGTAAATAGTGATCCATGAATAGTATCAATGAATAGTACTTGGTGAATAGTGAGTCTATAATAAAATCCTTATACAACACCCAACTAATCACATGGGAATTAAATAAGCTATTCTTTAAATTTTACTATTAGTAAAAATGGGACATTACAACTTAGTCAGAGTCTGAAGTCATTGTAAGTAGACCTATCATAACCTAATAGACCTATTAATACCCTAGTTAAAGTTTGATAAACTTGATAACACTCCCATCAAAAACTAATAATAGTATTATCACAACTTGTAGAACCCAATAATAGTGATAGTACCAACTATGAAGTCTAATACTATTAATAACATAACTCATAAAACTCATAACTAGTGCAAACCTCCTCATTAGATCCTAGCTTGTCTACACGCATCCCTATCAAATCCTAGATTATTTGTGTAAACCCTAGTTTTTTACCATTTATTTTACTAAATACCTTCACATGAAAGAACATTTGTGATTTTATTTTAACCATTAAATCTTTCATTCTCATTATTTTTCACGCCCTATTGTAAACTCCTTATCCACTCTCTTTTACATCACTTGTTCCTACTCATATTCATGCATTATAGTCTTCATCAAGTTTGGAAATTATCAGTCATTAATTAGGGTTTTCACCTTTGGAGTATAAGGTCAAGAATTTTGTTGATCCCATCTTATTTTCCTTTATAGTTAAGTTCACAAAGATTTATATCTATATTTTTCTACAAACTTATCTAAACCCCTAAACCTACTCTAGGATCCA
Source organism: Torreya grandis (assembly GCA_037957365.1). Classification (NCBI taxonomy): domain Eukaryota; kingdom Viridiplantae; phylum Streptophyta; class Pinopsida; order Cupressales; family Taxaceae; genus Torreya; species Torreya grandis. Next base: position 262,854 of record JARHVA010009688.1, read on the forward strand.
TTTTTCCTAGGTGTTCTTTAGATTTTTTTATCTCAAAAATTCATAATTAAATATTAGTATTTCTCAAAATAACCTTGTAATCCATCACCCTTGTGAGTAACATCATTGGATCCTAACTTGCCTATTTGCAAACCCATCGCATCCTAGCTCCTCTTCTCACATCCCCAATGTATCATGATGCCTTTATCAACAGACTTATTAGAACTTAATAGACATGATATCAAAACTTATGGAACCTAATATCATTCTATATACTACCCATGGATTTTGATTACCCTATAGGCAAACTTGTCAGATTTTGACAACCCTGTTTCCAAATTTTCAAAAACCAAGCTTTTTGATTGAACACCTTAGTAATTTCATCTTCATTAAGGGTAGTGCAATATAATATTTTTACTCAAGAAGTGTTTCCCCATATATGTCAACATCTAGGAATCACATCAAGGGTAACCCAAATAAATTCTCATAATGAGAAGAATTAGATATGAAATACTATATTCAATAAATTTTTGAGCCTGAAGAAATTGATTTCAATACCCTAGCCACTCTTCCTTCATGAATAATAAATAAGACCAAAACTATATTAATAATAATCATAAATAATAAGGGAGATAGATAAATAGAAGTAGTAATCCTCCCACATAAAAGGACAAGAACAGTGTAAATGCTTCAAACTATTAGATCTCAAAAATACATTTGGGAAAGGCTATGAGGAAAGGAATGAAATAAAATTTTCAATCAAAAATTGGTGCCTTGTTCAAAAACATGGATCATGATAAGGTGACTAAATATCAACTTAAATAAAAATTTGAATAATTAAAAATAGTGATCTATAAGATAATAAAACCAATTCAATCCTCTTCTTAAAATATTCATCAAATTTATGACACAAAACACTAAATTTTGTATAATAAATTAGTCATATGGGCAAGGATAAAAAATAAGGGTCAAAGAAAATTCTATAGTAAGGTGTTAATACCAGTCATACAATAATGACTATGTGTTATAAAATTTATATGTAATATGATCAAGAAACTAAATAAAAATACAAGTATGATAAATATGTAGAGAAATGGGATAAATTTCTTCCCAAGTTGGAAAATTTCTCTTATACGTATCTATATGAACTCATTCAATAAAAAGGCTATTCAAAAATAAGAAGTGGTATACCTCACTGAGTTTCTAGGGGCTACCAAATTCAAGATCTGCATTGTCAAGATAATTATTAAAAAATTTAATAATTCTAAATCAATAGGATGTGATGCTCTCCTTAAAATAATGGGAGGAATAGGGAAATTAAACTGTGCATATAGTGATGTTGATGGGAAAGTGGTTTTTGAGGAAATCATTACCAATCAATTCAAAAAAATGTTGAGGAAATTATGACTCCCATATCTTCTAAGGAAAATAATTTAAAAAGTGGTATGTTGATGTTTATGGGAAAGTGGTTTTGATTACAGATCAACTTAAAGGTTGATCAAATATAAAAATAATTTGGATAATCTCAAGCTAGTGCTAATAAAATTCAAGGAACAACTCAAAAGATGTCAGATATATATTGTGATGTAGAGATATCTTATACATATTCATATGGCTGAGATGAAGATAAAGCACTTGAAATCTTGTAAAATTTTGATTAATATTAGAAGAATAAGCCATAACTAGATGAAGATAAGATCCAGATTGTCCCCAACAAAGAAAAATAAGAATAGTTAGTCATCAAATTTTGAATAGTTTTCTACGTTGATATTTTTGAGTCATTCGTGTAAATTGCATTTACACATTTATTTAATATAAAATTGCACAATATATGTTTCATTTATAAGTTTCAAGTCATGAAAATTTGTTATTGTAGTTTTTAAAGTTGTGCTAAAACACCAACACATTTTGATAAGTTTTGAAAATTACCTAATATTTTTTTATAAATTGCCTAATATGTTTTTATAAGTTTTTAAGATGAAAAAAATTGTTATTGTATTTTTGCAAGGTTCTAAAAGTCAAAAAGGTGTTTATTTAGTGTAACCACCCATTTAAACCTATAAATATGAGTCAATGAATAATTTTTAAAGGTTCTTGATATTTAAATTTTTCCATCAAAAAAGAGAAAGATGAGATTGTATTTGAAGCTCAAAGAAAATCAATATAAAAAGAAAATTTTCAAATTTTGTGTTTGAAATCTCTTCATGGACAATGTATGTGTATACATCCATATATATATATATATATATATATATATATATATATATATATATATATATATTATTTTGTTATTAATAAATGTTTTTGAGATTATAGTTAATTAGTCAAAAACATATGGATTTTAATGTAAAATTTCTTATTTGAATCTACATTTTTAATTTATACAAATAGCAAAACCTTGGTGGGAGAAAATTATAATTTTTTAGAAGGAAATATGAGATAGTTGTCATATTATTGTTATCAATAATAGAAAGTTATTTTGGTGTATGTTTCATGTCCATATAAACACGTAATGTTTTTCCTACCCATTAAATAATAAAGGTTTCCTTCTAGTGAAAAAATCTTCTTTCTTGACATTTTTAGTAAGTATTTAAATTTGGCCACTAGAGTTGTTATTCTCCTATATTCATTTTTTTTGTTGCCTCCTTTTCATATTCTCTTTATATCAACTTTTTGTACTTTATGGTTAGAATTAATACCTGCTAAAAACTATTTTTACTATAAATAATTTCCTTTACCACATCCTTTTTTGGTATTTAATAAAGGTAGCTCTATTTACTAATAGGAGAGGGACATTGTCCTATGACTATTGACTAAAAATATAAATTTATCCTTTTGAAAAAAAATAATACTAATACAATGTTTATTTTAAGGTGCTTCAAGATTTATGGCCCCACTTACATTCCCTACACATTCTACATGTTTAATATTAAAGACAAAAGGAATTAAATTATTCAAAAAGAATCAAATTATTCTTTGACTAGTCATGGATGACAGTTCTTGTTCAAGGAAGAGGAAGTAGTTAAAGAATAAAACAATAGATAAATTACAATATTTGAGATTAAAATAAAAGGTTCATGTTCAAATTTTTTTTCTCAAGACAAGTTAAAAACACTATCCTTAATGAGGTAAATGTTATAGATAATGATAAAATTGACAATGGTGAATTGAATAATGATGTTGAATGCTCACCTAATAGTCCAAATTATGTTTCAAGTCCACATTCAAAGTATAAAGTTTTTTATTTTGATTATTATGAATCCATGCATGATGATTTACCCTCTAAAATGAAGAAAATTTCATGAAAACACATAATGTTGTAAGTAACAATTAAGAAAATGCCATAAAAGTAGTAAACAATGAAATAACTAGTAGTGAACATAATGATTTTTAAAACATCCAATCAATAAATTCAACCATTAACAATAAATTCAAGAATTGTTCATAGAAAAGATAAGTACTTAATTGAAATTGATGAAAATATTTTGAAACCAATGCATAAAAAAATGTTTGATCGCCATTCAATAAGACTAGCTAAATAAATTTGGGATAGATTCTTTGATAAATTAGATTTTGATAGTCAAAAATGTAAAAAAAAAAAATATTGATGAAATTGATTAAGATGAGACCTACAATGTACACCCTAGGACAAGAACATTTAACATGGATGATGAAAACAATGAAATTATTGAAAATATACATGATGCATATCATGTTATAGTCTTGAAATCATGCAACAAAGATTGTAATGCTAATCAATGTATAATTACAACTTGTGTATTAAGTGGTTAAATAGAAAAAATAATTGATTTCAAAAACTAGCTAATCATTGGACATAAATAGAAAAACATTGATAAAAGTGATTGGAAGATGCCAAAGAACTAATGATGCTAATAACACTAATATTTGGGCATTCTTTGGTATACTTACATTAAAGGACAAGGCTATAGTTTATGCTTTCAAATATTTACTTGCACAATTTTGGAAAGATAATAAAAAAGTTTCAGCCAATACAAGAGATGTAGTGAAAAGAAGAGTTGGTTCTCGTAATAGTGAACCATATCTGAAACATTTCTTAGATATGACCCAAATGAAATTGTACTCTAATTTTTTAGAAAAATATCCATAAATTTATATTATTCAAAGATATTTTGAGATGTCCAAACCATTTTATGTAAAAATAAATCACCTGCACACCACTTCTTGTTGTAGGTAACATGTTGAATTTTTAATGCAATATCTTGTTTTTCACCATATACATTGTAATTTTCATGTTGATAACATTTTTTAGGAATGTGGCATATAAGTTCCACCAAAATTAGCCAAGGAATTTATTTCAACCATTTTATTTGAAATACTAGATGGACAATTTTTTTTTAACCAAACATGTTTGGATGGAAATTGTAACATTTGTGGTGGATTGCTAAAATTAAAAAATTGTATCCATGATAAGAGTATAAGTGAAATTCAATATTAATTATTTGGTTTGAAAAAATACAAATATATGACTTATCAAGTAAAATATGTAAAAATATCTAAAAGGTGTGAGCTTGTTACAAAATAGATACTTGTTTAATAATTTATCATCAAATTTGGGGAGTAAATTGTTTATGAGTGTGTGAGACACACACACAGGGTTATATGTTTGGATGAACATTTAAAGATAAGAAAGGAAAATATCCCACTTAGTTATATTTTTTAATTATTCAAAATTACTAAGAATTACACATTCAAACCACAAATGAAAGTTTAATCACAATATTACAACTCAATACAGGTTACCATATTCATGCATATAACATTCACATATACAAATGATAGTACAAATCAAGATTAAAAAATATGAATGGAGAACCATTTATATGTCAATGATGATCAATCACATAGTATAAAGTACTTGAAAGGTTGTTTTGAGATGTTCTTTGGATAATTGACTGAGATGAACATTACTTTCAATCAACACTACATTTGGTTAGACAATTACACATTATAACTAGAGAATAAAAAAATGTTTTATTAGTTAATAATGATACATGTTACCACTAGCGTAGAACATATTTGGAGTTTCACTGAGGCTAGCCATGGAAAATGAGAGTGTGATGGTACTGAAGCATGTGTAAAAAGAGCCATTACAAGAGAAGAGTTGAAGTTTGAAGATGGTGCTATTTTGATTGATGTAACAACCATTATTGAATAGTATAATGAAAAAATGGGCCATGGTGATCAATAAAATTATATTATTCATAAATATTTCTAGTTTATTAAGGAAGAAAACTTGAAAAATTATAAGTATTGTATGAATATAATAAGATCAAGTGAGATTCACTTATTTCATAGCTCATCTAAGCTCTTGGACTATTCATAGGAGACACTTGGCATTTTTTTATTATACATGCATGGACTCTGTTTGGAATGAGTGTGAGTCACAAGAGTGGGTGGATGAATGGATCTATAGACCTCTAATTCTAATAGACACATATCATGTTCTACTAACATTAAAACTTAAAGATATGACACATCACATAACTTTGACCATGTATCTAATCTAGTGCAACCAAGTAGAAGATTAATCATTACGTACTATTTATTATCATTATATATCTTAATAATGTCATTAAAATTTTGTTTTTTATGATATAGGGCATGTTTTTTCATTTATTGTTGACAAGGACAATGAAGAGGTAAAAATAATACTTATGTCAATGTGTAGAGTAAAATAAAAAATTGACTTACCCAATCATAGATGGAGAAAAAATTGACTATCCCATTGGGTATGTGGTAGTCAATGGAACTTGGCTTCGATGATATCCTATAAAAAAAATTAGATGTGTGGTTATTTGAATATTTTGAAACACATAGAAAGATAATACACTATTCAAATTTAGTTCTTGCAACAATTATTCAATTGGTCAAATAGAATGGGGGGGGGGGGGGGGGCGACGTGGGGCGCATTAAATAAAAATCTATGGAAAGTTTGTGAGTCATACCATGAAGCTATTATTTCTACTATCAAGATGAGAACAAATCCTAGTGGTTCATTGGATTGAAATTTCAAGGTATGTTGACTTGTCAAATTTAGATCTATTTAATTTACCAATTTTTATTGATTTTGTAGGTAGTGCATTTCAATTTCATTGTTAATTATTTGCTAACATTTTTTTGTAGATTTTGTGACAAATAATATTCCACCTTCATTCGGTTGGAACTATTAGTAAATAAATTCATAGTTTTGAAGCTAAGAAAAGCTTAATATACTTATATGTAGTTATTACAGAAAGGGCATTCTTGAGGCCAGAATGGGTAGTGGGTCTCTCAACCAAGCATGATAGGATGACAATAACATGATCTTGGATTTTATCTACCACCCTATACATGTTATAAATCCCAGTTTTGAGCCACAAAGAACTAAAAGTAGAGTTATATAATTGTAGCTTCAACTTTGACAACATTTATCATTGGTGTTTCCATGCTCCTAAACACTAGTGAAAACATGCTTCTAGGTGCATTCAGACATCATGTTCATGGGATAATGTGTAATTTTCCTATACAAATGTGTTTGAAGTGATGTACTTACATCTGTAGGTCCTAGATGCAGGAATATGAGTTTGAGGATAAGAACTTGTCTCTTCCCTACAAAATAAATGCATTTTAGGACCCATCACTGGAACTTATGCCATAGATTCATATCCAAGGTTCCATAGATGTTATTCAAGGTGAAATTATAATTATTATACATTCATGTGAGGGTTATTCTAGTTCATCCAAATTACTTATGATTTCTATTTTATGCATGCTTGATGTTAGGCTAATAATATACATTTTCATTATATTGTGAAGGGAATTTTTAAGGTCAGAATGGGTGGTGAATCTCTGAATTGAGTTTGATAAAAGGCCAATAACCTTGTAATATATATTATATTCCACCCTATATATGTTGGAAATTCTATTTTTGATCCATGAATCATTTAAGGTGGAGTTTTCCAACTATAACTTCAACTTTGACAACACTTGTTACTATTTCCATGCTCTTAAACAATAGTGAAAACATGATTTTGAGTGGAATTAAACATATTGGTCATGTAATCATGTGTAATTTTCCTATACAAATGTGTTATAATTTATTTACTTGAACCTATAAGTCCTAGAGCTAGTAATGCCAACTGGAGGACAAGAACTTGTCTCTTCACTACAAAAAAATTAGATTTTAGAACTTAACACTACAAATTATGCCATGAATTAGCCTATAAGGATCCATAAACATGATCCAAGGTGAAATTATAAGGGATATCTATGCACGTGAATTATTTTATAGTTCATCTAAAAAACTTATGGTTTCTATTTTACACACATTTGAAGTTAGGCTTAAAAATTACAATTTCTTAGTCTAAGAAGGGCATTCTTCAGGCCAAAATGGTTGGTGGGTCTATAAATAGTGCATGATTAAAGTCTAATATACTGGTCCTACATGTTATATTCCACCTTAGATGTGATTATAATTCTATTTTCAAACCACAAAGCACTAGAAGTAGAGTTCTCTAATTACATATTCAACTTTGACAACATTTATTGTCAATGTTTCCACTCTCTTAAACATAGTGAAAACATGATTTCAGGTGGATTTCTATGTCATGGTCATATAATAACATTTAATTTTCCTATATATAATTGATATATTTTCACCTAGAAGTTCTAAAGTTAGAAATGCCATTTGGAGGATAAGATCTTGTATCTTCACTGCAAAAAAGTTATATTTCAAGACCCATCACTACAACTTATGCCACAAATTTATCTCCAAGGTTAAATAAGCATGCTCTAGGGTGAAATTATATGGATTTAAAATTCACATTATGTTTCTTTTTTTTCATCTAAATAACTTACATTTTCCATTTTATGTAGACCTGAAGTTAGGCTAAACAACTACATTTTTATTATTTTGGGAAGAACATTCTTAAGGTTGGAATTGGTTGTGGGTATCTCATATGGGTGTGATCAGAGGCCAAGAACATGGTCCTAGATGTTTTATTCCACCCCCTATGTATTATAAATTCTATTTTGGAGCCATAAAGCATTGGAGGTGGAATTCTCTAACTACAGGTTCAACTTTGACAACATCTATTGTCAATATTTCCACTATCTTGAACAATAGTGAAAACACACTTTTGAGTGGATTTATATGTCAAGGTCATGGAAAAATGTGTAATTTTCCTATTTATATGTGATTTAAGTGATGTATTTACACCTAAAGGTTTGTAAGGTATAAATCCCAATTAGAGGACAAGAATTTGTCTCTTCACTATAAAAAAATTACATTTCAAGACCCATCTTAGTAACGTGTGCCACAAATTTATCTCCAATGTTCCATCAATGTGATATAGTTTAAATTAGAGTAATTTTTTAAAAAATTAAGGATTCTTATTTTTCATTTAAATGACTTAAAATTTCTATTTTATGCATACATGAAGTTAGGCCAAAAAATTGCATTTTTCTTATTTTAGAAAGGGCATTCTTGAGGTCTAAATGGGTGGTGGGTCTTTAACCAAGCGCGATCAGAGGATAAGAACCTAGTACTATATGTTACCAACCATAATGTAAATGTTATTAATTATAGTTTTGATCCATGAAGCATCAGATCTGGAGTTCTCTAATTACAATTTTAAGTTAACAACATCTATTGTCAATGTTTCCACTCTCCTGAATAGTAGTGAAAATACACATTAGAGTGGATTTATATATTGAGTTCATGTAATAATGTTTAATTTTATTATATATATGTGATTAAATTAATGTATTTACATATAGAGTCTTGGAGGTAGAAATGCCATTTGGAGGATAAGACTTGTCTCTTCATTGTAAAAAAGTTACATTTCAAGACCTAACCCACAACTTATACCACATATTCATTTTCAAGGTTACATAAAAATTATTTAGGGTGAAATTATAGGGCTTCAACATGCACATTATGGTTCCTCCAATTGACTTCTGATTTCCATTTTATGCATGCCTAAATTTACGTTAGAAAATTACATTTTTCTTATTTTAGGAAGGGAATTATTGAGGTTAGAATGGGTGGTGGGCATATTTATTGAGAATGATTGAAGGAGAATAACTAGTTATGGATGTTATCCACCATCCCAAACATGTTTAAAATTATAGTTTTGAGCCATGAAGTACCAGAGGTGGATTTCTCCAATTGTAGCTTTAGCTTTGACAACATTTGTTGTTAGTGTTTCCACACTCTTAAACAATAGTGAAAACATCCTTCCATGTGGATTTGGACATCATGGTCATGGAAGAGAATTTAATTTTACTATCTAAATGTGATCAAAGTGATGTATTTTTACCTTGATGCCCAAGAGGTAGAAATGCCAATTGGAGGAAATGAACTTGTCTCTTCACTATAAAAAGTTACATTTCAAGACCCATCACTACAACTTATACCTAGATTCATATCCAAGATCCCATCAATTTGATCCATGGTAAATTGATATGTATTCAACACAAATGTAAACATTCTTAAAATTCATCCAAATGACTTATAGTTTCCATTTTATGCACACCCAAAGTTAGGCAAAAATTACATTTTTCTTATTTTGGGAAGGGCATTCTTGAGGCAGGGTGGTGGGTCTCTTGAGTGGGTGTAATTAGAGGCCAAGAACCTAGTCATAGACATTATCCACCACCTGAGACATATTGGTAGTGCTAGTTTCAATCCATGAATCACTAAAGGTAGAGTTCTCCAATTGCAACTTCAACTTTAACAACATCTATTGTTAGTGTTTCCATGCTCTTGAACATTAGTGAAAACATGTATCTAGGTGGATTTGGACATATAAGTCATGGAAACACATGTAATTTGAATATATAGACATTTTTAAAGAGATGTATTTACACATAGAGGTCCCATAGGTAGAAATTCCAGTTGGAGGACTAAAACTTTCTCTTCACTACAAAAAAGTTCCATTTTAGGACATGTCACTGCAACTTGTGCCATGGATTCACATCCAAGGTTACATCAACATGATCTAGGGTAAAATTAAAGTGATTAAACATGCACATGAGGTTTAATTTCATTCATCCAAATGATTTATGATTTCTATTTTAGGAACACCTAAATTTAGGCTAAAAAATTACATTTTTCTTTTTTTAGGAAGGGTGTTCTTGATGTCAAAATGGGTGGTGGGTCTCTCATCTAAGCCTAATTGAAGGAAAAAAACCTAGTCTATATATATTCACCACCCTAGACATTTAAATTCTAATTTTGATCCATAAAGCACCAGAGTTGGAGTTCTTCAACTACATATTCAACTTTGACAACATCTATTTCTAGTGTTTCCATGATCCTCAATAGTGGAGAAGATATATGATGAGAAGAGAATAAATGGCCAAGTTGAGTGTAGTGAAGAGGGATAAAACATGGTTTATGTAGTAAAATAAAAGATATATAACCAAAAAAAAATTTCAAGGCCTCAAAATACATGAGAATTACAATATTGCACTACTTCAAAGGGCTAACTAAGAGTCTCCAAATAAGAATGCAAAGCATCTCCAAAGAGAAAACATCCCAAAAGAGGAGGTAGAAAATAAACTCTTCATCAAACATTCATAAGTAAAATGTATACAAACATTCGAAGAAGGTATGCAAGAGATGAGTATTCCATTATTTGTTTCAATTTACTTATAATAGAAATGTAGTATGTCTATAAATTTGAATGAATATAAAACGTGAATATCAAGTACCAAATGATATTAAACTAGTGTATAAAGGGTATCTACATTATAATAGTGATAAATGGTTAGCCCAATCATGAGAGGCACTTCACAGTAATATATGACTCTATCTCAAACATTATACTCTTTTCTCCCATATAGTTTTAATTATAACATAATAAAAGATTGTAAGTTAGTATTAATAAATTGCATGAAGGAAATATTCAAGATGATCATATATAAATATGGCCACACAACCATAAAATTTTGTTTTACATTAATATTGTGATCCAAATTATACACATAAATATGATCAACACAACATGTGAACACACACACACACACACACACACACACACACACACACGTGTGTGTGTGTCCATAAAATCTATAAAGGCATAAAAAATAAGAACATAATATAGTTTAAGATTAATTCCATATAGGTATAAAATTCCAATAATGCATACATTACCATAGAGTCATACAAAAAATTACATCATCTAACAACATAATAGAATGTCAAGTGAATGTCTTATATGCATACAATGCCAAAATTATGTACATTTCCATATACACATGCAAACAAGTACGTCATCTAAGACATCATACTCATCAAAAAGTCTCCCTCTCTTTGACTTTCTTGAAGAAGACTCTCCTTAGGATGACCTGCTCATAGATGGAGATCCCTCAGATGCCTTGGATTCCTTCAAGGTCTGATTGTGAGTTCTTCTATGATTATAACTTTCCTGAAGCTAAACATGTTCCAATATAAATATTATTATAAAATTTACATGAAACCAAGCTCAAAAATTAACTTTCGAACTAGAAAAAAAAAAAATTTAAACATGAACTTATTGCAATCTCGTGGTGATGCTCAATCTATGCCTAATACTCAACAAGGTCAATGATAGGTCGAGGTACATGAACAAGAATTTGAAATGGGGAAGAAACATGAGAAGTTAACCTAGTAATCAATTGAATGGTACTATAATATGTCATAGAAAAACCTTACATCAACAATAGATTCACATAAGTTATATTTTCCCAAGTATGTAGTAAAATTATTAAAAGAAATATATTTTTACAATTCAAATTTACAAGTTAGCATATACTTTAGTGAGTGCCTATGCTGATGACATTACAACAATAATGCTTGCGTCTATATCATCTTGTAGAGATGTAGGAGGGTATTTTATGGTTATGAACTAAGAAAACAACCTCTCTTAGTTTTCTAGGAAATATTGAAGATATATGGAAAAAAAATACCTTTATTAAACCCATAATCAATTAAAATAAATTTAAAAATATTAAAAAAGAGTGTAGTCATTTGTGGGATTATCTTAACCTCTAAAACTCTAGTCACTTTCTTGATTATTTCCTTATAATATATACATGCACTATCACTTGTGTGTGTTTTTTAACTTCTCTACCTTAAGTTAGTACCTTATGTGCATGGATGTAGACACACAAAGAGAATAAAATTATGAAAAAAGATAAGTAAAAAAATCAATGGGGAAATCAGTTAGAGGGACCTAAGAATAAAATATACCAAGAGTGTATTATTTAGTAGTAGTGTACTTGATAAATACAACATTATAAATTGAAGGAAAATCTTTATAAGGTTGATCATTGTAAGGTTAGGTATTTTATCTCTATATTTTTCAACACATCTCACATTTAATTTTTATTCACATCACTTTGTCATTCAAAATTTAATTTGAACATGTATGATTGTTAGTCAAGATCACACACACACACACACACACACACACACACACACACACACACACACACACACACACATAAACATTTATATAGAGTATAATATTAACTCAAAATTTTAACTCTGTATGTGTAAATGATGGCCTAGTAACATCGATAGATGGAGTAGTGGATGGCTGACAAGTTGGCTCTACATTTGTAAACACTAGTTGGCTAAGATACATAAATGCAGTTGTAGATCATGAAGATGTAGGCACCATCTCCTTCTATAACATAAAAATTACATATATATTAATCAATTTCTATGTAAAAATTATTATATTTTAAAATATAAATATAACTTAAATTTAACATGACATTTATATAAAATATTCCTACAAGTGTGTAGTGTCTGATGTGTGCACACCAAATGTACATGCTAAAATAATCACTCCACAAATATATCATCTAATCCCTCAAAATCACCACCATCATCATTTGAAGTTTTAGTGTGTATAAACCACCACGACATTTGTAATGATGAGGTTTGGTATGCCACACTAGGTGGAGTATCTCTAGCATCAATCTCAAAGATCTTACTTGTATGATGAGTAAAAGTATTAGTAAGTGCACTAAGTGCATGAAAAGTGTTAATCCTCTATGACCTCCTTCACCCCAAAGGGGATATTAGGTTGAAGTGTATTATGAGTAGGGATCCTTACAAGTAAATCAAAACACATAACATGCACCTAGTCTATCCTATGTAAATCCTTTCCCTCAACCCCTAAAACTCACCATAGTCAAAATAGTTGGGAATCTCATTGAAGACAAAATCATAGTAAATTTTTCATCAAAAAATACAATGGGATCTCATGGTTGTTACATGGTATGTAGTCAAACACCATCTACCATTAGTCTTAAAACTTATTTTTTGATCAAATTATGTTGGCATCGATGGATTGGGAAACATTTAGTAGATAATAAAAAAAGGTGCATTGGTTGTTGGATCAATGAATAAGGCACAATTAGCTCTTTTGATATTTATTTATTCTTCACCTCAAGTGATAAAACTTTTTCAACATAGTAAGCCCTACATATATCCCTATATGATGCATATGTATTAATTTTAATCATTATTGATTCAACTTCAACTAATACTACATCTAAGGTATTGGCCAAATAGGTACGGCGGTTTTTGGTTGATGTGGGGTCCCTCATTATCCTAATACTTTGTTCAATTTTATACTATTTTTTCATTATGTGTGTAGTTAGATCCTCCTAACTTCCTATGGGATCTTGTGGAATTTTAGGAGGTATAGGAGGGTTAGGTAAAGGGTTAGGATGAGAATTAGGGAGGGTTAGGATGATGGTTAGCATGTTTGGTCACTTATAGTGGAATGTTACTGTTAAAAAATAAGATTTAACAAAATTAAAAAAATGCCAAAATCCTAGTGTTAATAGGTTTTGTTTTTTCTATTACTTACCTACACTCTATGGAGGAAATTTTTTATTTATTAGGGTATCAGGTGATCATGGTGTGTTTTAATCCTCCTCCAAGCACAACTTGATCATGGTTTAGCCAAGAGAAGGGCAAAATAAATAGGAAAGTAAAAATAAAAATGAGTATGCCCATGAATTGGGAATTTTTTATTTTTTTATATAGTTTCAATAAACATGTACACATTATTAAAAACTAAACATAACATGTAATAATTATTTCCATTAATCATAATGCATACACATTATGTTTACTAGGAAATAAACATGTATGCATTATGGTTCATAAATTATGATCATAAATTTAGATAATGTGTACACATTATGGCCATAATTGCATATGCATTATGATTATAACATATATGTATTAGTGTAAATATCCATATAATTGTCCCCAGACTCCATGTGCTTACCCTTCTTGTATAATTTATGTTGTTTTCTAAGCCTCTTCAGAACATGATCAATTCTTGTGCTATTATGGGACCTTATTACTTCACCATATTTTTAGATCCAGAAAGTTTGTTTCATCTAGATATCATGTACCCACTTATGTGGCTTCCCACCAAGGATGTCCTCTAAAATAAATAGTAGCTCTATATTGTTTTATTTCACAAAGTTTCTAGTCACTCCTAACAACAGTGAAAAATCATATCATAGATATATAAAATAAACATAATAATGTTCATGACCTCAACTATTATATTCCCTAATAGTGATGATTTTTTTGACAAGATAATAGATAGACCCCCACTATGATTCTCCACACAATTCAGATTCATAACTATGCCAACCCCACCCAATAAGAAAAAACCACATTGTGAGTTTCACAATGTATCTAATCATTCCTCTTAGGAGTGTAGATCATACCAGATATTTTTATCATAAGAGAAGATAAAAAACCATAGCTCCTAACATGGATATTCAATCACCTTGGTCTAATAATATTAGGCACTTTTAATACTTCCATAATACTAGTATGCATTATTTGATTTATAGTTAAGATCTTTTATAGTATGTTGATGCACTTCATATCAAAGTACTTGAGTATCTTGATGCACTTACACTAATGATGTCTCCAAAATAAATAATAGATCTATATTTTATCATTTCACAAAGTCTTTAATCACTCCCAACAATAGCGAAAATCATATCATAGATATATAAAATAGCATAATAAAGTTCATGACTCAAATATTATATTCCTTAATAGTGATGATATTTTGACAAGATTATAGATAGACCCCACTATGATTCTCCACACAAGTCAGATTCAGAACTATGCCAACCCACCCAATAAGAAGAACCACATTGTGAGTTTCAAAATGTATCCAATCATTCCTATTAGGAGTGTAGATCACACCAAATATTTTTATCATAAGAGAAGATGAAAACCATATCTCCTACCATGGATATTCAACCACCTTGGTCTACTAATCTTAGGCACTCTTACTAATTCCATAGGACTAGTATGCATTATTTGACTCACAGTTGAGATCTTTGATAGTATATTGATGCACTTAATCTCAAAGTAGCTAAGTTTACCAGTTTACTAAATGTGACTCATCAAAATATTACACTTGATTATATCCCCAAACATGTGGAACTGTATTTTTTACACTAGTTTTATACACATCACATAAATAGGTGTAGAGATATCTAAAAACATTTTAGAGACTTTTCAAGGTGTGTGTCATAAGATTCCAAATATTGTTCATATGGTCCATCTAGGAGGGAAGAACTACCTCCCCTCCAACTAGATCCATTCCTTATATTGAAATATATGTGTGCCTTGCACCACATATTCCCTAGATTGATTATTCACAAGAGGAGGCCCCAAAACCTACCCATTACAACATGGTTACCTTTTGCTTAGAGCTTATTCACCGTGACTTCCTATCATAACTCTAAAAAATAATAGAAGATACCAAATACAAATAAGATATCAATTGTAGTAATATTTAATAGATATTATTGATGGTGTATGTAGAGATATTTCAAGACACGTGTGAATAGATAATTAGTTCATATAATTTAGTTCACATTATCACATGATTTGAGTTCATATTATTATTTTACAAGATGTGATGCTTTTTGTACATACCTTGCTTATATCATGATCTTTTACATTACAAAATTTTAATTTTCAGCATATATGTTTATTTCATATCATTGTATAGTTGGCCTTTATTTCCCATGTGGATCTTACATATCACCTTTGGGTTCCATTTTTAGTAATTTAGCATCCCCATATTTTGGGATGATTTATAGTTGGCCTTCACTTATTTATAGATATTAAGTATCACCTTTAGGTTTATTTTATCACACTTATACCATTTTCTAGTCACCCTTACATTCCTTGTGACTATTTGGTGGCATTTTGCATTCCCCATATTTTTGGATGATCTATCCTATTAGTGTTTATGTTAAACCCTATGTAGGTTAGTGCATCTTATCTAGTGACATAATTACCATATTTTATAGTGTTCCCTTATTTGGGTTTCCATTTCTATGATTTAACCTATACTTCCATGTACTTTCAAATCCCTCTTTTAGCCTAGTCATTTCTAAAGCAAAGCTCTCCCTTATTGTGGTCATAAACTGACACATTCCTCATTATATCACATTTTTTACACATCAATAGTTCTTACACAATCCCCATATTTTCCTTTCCTTTAACTTTAGGCACACTTAGGTTGGTTTATAGATTGAACTCTTTCACATGGTGAAAGTATAGGATTCTTTTAGGCTTCATGGTATTTAGGTTCTCCCCTCTGGTAGCTAGGTGTAAAATCTCTTGTGATAGTTACTTAAATCACTCACTATTATTTATTATGAATCCATATGGAAGAGGAAAATATAAAATCAAAAAGATTTTGAATACATATCATAAAAAATCAATGTTAAGATAAAAATCAAATATTGAAAGTTAGATCACACTAAAGACATGATATTTTTAGCACATGTACTATTTTAGTCAAAACTCAAATTCCAAGGTTAGATTCATGTTAGATAAAATGTCCATTTGGGTTTGGTGTTCCAGTCGATTAGGGGAGGGTGTCTCATTATAGTATTATCTATCATATGGCATTTTAGTGCCACATAATTCTTACATAAGTATCCAATCTACATTGCAAACTTATAGCTCTATAAGGGGTCCTGAGGAGTGGGGAACACATTTTGGGAAGGTAGGATAATTTTATTTCATAAATAATATCCATCTTAGGATGATATATTTACTTCACTTTCTAACCCAAAATTTTACTTTCTAGGTGGGGTTCTCTATGTCCTTGATATTGTTATCTCTTAGCCTTACTCACTTATTTAGAGTATCTTGTCTCCTCTAAGGATTTATACATCACCTTTGTGAAACATTTCATTATTTTTATCTCCATCACATATTCATTGATATCACCTTGATGGATATTTATTTTAGCTGATCACACCCTTTCTTTACATCCCATTCTCTATATATTTGCTTCATATTTATCTTTTAACTTCTATTTATAATTCCACTTGGATTTTTAGTTTGTGAGTTGTATTGTAAGACCTTAGGTAATAAGACCATGCCTTCATTAAAAACTATGGTCACCATTATATCCATATCATCTTCATCATCATATATATGTTTGTGTTTTCTTGCATAATTGTTTAAAACAAGCATTGATTTTTAGTTTTCACTCATTGAGGCCTCTTGATTATTTTGATATATATCCTTGTTTGATTTAAGTTGAATATACTTATATTATAATTGATGTACTTTACAATTATTTGTGACATTTTTTATGTTTGAGTCAAGTTGACTTTACTTGTCCTACATTTAA